>JAOWAW010097211.1:0-15850 GCA_028565695.1 Nicola tetela
GAGAGAGAGAGAGAGAGAGAGAGAGAGAGAGAGAGAGAGAGAGAGAGAGAGAGAGAGAGAGAGAGAGACTGAAGGAAGAGAGGTGATGGCCGGAGGGGGAAGAGAAAGCCGGAGGGAGAAGTAGAGCAATTTTCACGTGAAAATTCAACACTACGGCTAATAAGCCCGAAAGGGGCAAGCGAATTTTAAACGGTTAAGCCTGAGGAAATCTTGGGTTTCTCCATTATATCCACGATGGAAAGCCGACCGTCAGGGCCGGGTGTCACTGAACGATTTATAGTATCAGTATAAATGTTTCTGATCGATCTGTGGCTATTTCCCGACGGCCTAATCGTGCCTTGCAGCTGAAACAGTGCGGTAATATTTGTACAATGCAACGTGCAGTTTCAATTTCATTTCCGGATGGTTGCGGGTTATTTCGATTTACCTCATGTGGAAGTTCTGTACGTTGACGTTCTTGTAGGGCGCCGTCTTCCTCTGGCACCACAGAAGCAATCCCTCTTTGGCTGACATCTCTGTACATATACGAAGCAGTCATGGTCGAAGGAAATTAAAATCACATTCGATACGGCACAAGCTAAAACAGATAAGGACCATGCACCCCACCTCACCCACCTTCGATAGAGATATCCTGAATAGCGAATCGCAAAATGATGGTCCAGATCATGCCGAGAGTCATCTTCAGATTTCCATCGACGATTTCTAAGAATTAACATGAACAAGAAAGGCGTATCGATTCTCTGTTTAAGCAGCCATTTTAGGTCAAACTTGACACTGAGAGTGCCGCCGAGCACCGTCCTTGTCGGTGTACTAACTGATTTCCATCAACTGGCAATTTCAGCA
This sequence comes from Nicola tetela, assembly GCA_028565695.1. Taxonomy (NCBI): domain Eukaryota; kingdom Metazoa; phylum Porifera; class Calcarea; order Clathrinida; family Clathrinidae; genus Nicola; species Nicola tetela. The sequence continues at coordinate 844 of JAOWAW010097211.1, forward strand.
AGTCAAGTACCTTCTGCACCAATTCCGATAAGGCGAACACCTTTGCTGGAGATGAAATCGAGAGCCTTCTGGACGTTGTTGACCTTGTGCACTCGCATCTTGCCCTTCTCAATCTTGGGCAATTTCTCGCCTGAGATGACCTCCAGAAGGGAGTGTAGCATTTTTCCATCGTGGAAGTCTTCGTCGAGTTCCTCGATGTTTTGACCCACTTTTCGCAGCTGAGAATTGCACCACGCCGTGAACGTCTGCAGTCATGTAGACAAACACCTGTTGAGTGTTTGCATTTTAAAGCAGTTTGCCCGCCGCCGGGGAAGTCACGTACCTTCTTCTGCTGGCGCTCCCAAGCTGGGTCTTTTACCAAAAGACCACTGTCCTCCTGCTGGTATTCTTCTGCCATTGCTTTTTCTTCTCCGCAGAAACTGAAACAAGATGACAGATGTTGAAATTCGACAGAAAGCCAAGCGCGGAAGACCAGATCGAGGCCACAAGGCGAAAGTTGAAAACAGCACAGACGACGTGTACGGCCAAAGAAAAGTGAGAACAGCGAACAACTACAAATAAGGGAAAGGCCAAAGGGGTTCACGGTGCAGTAGAAGGGGCTGGGCTGTGTGTAGGTGCGTATACATATCCACGATTGTACACCGGTAGATCTACTGGCAGTAGGTCCTACATTTCCCAAACAGGTTGCTTACTTGAATAATCTGGTCTACGTAATGACTAACGAATCTGACTAAGGGCTGGAAATCGAAATTTCGAAAACGTTAACACTTCGTCATCAACCTAGCAACCACTCCTTAGCAACAAAATACACGTCGTCGGGTGGAACGCGTCGATCAAGACCACGTGAACTAAATGTGGCAAGTTCCTTGACGAACTAGACGAAGGGGATTCGGCGCGAGTTTTTCTGAAGTTTAGAAAGTTGTCGTAGAATACATGTGCGCTCTTCAAAATTGTACATACATGTACGTCAAGAAGTCTTCCCGCGAGAAAGAAAGGTTGCGATGACGAGCATCCTGGCGTTAAGCGGACAAAGTTTTCACTGGCGACATCAAGCGAGGGACCATACCTGCGAAGCGTGGCTGAAGAAACTGGGACGAAGCAACAAGTTGTAGTTATAGTACAAGTAAGCCAGTACCACTGTGCTGACGGAGAGCCAAATTTTAAATTCTCCTCGCTAAAGCGGTTTTGGCTCAAGCAATCAGCAACTAGTAGAAGTAGACTTCTTTTGCGATACATGCAGTTCAGTCATCATAAACTTTGCGACAAAAGAGAGGGAGCCGCCCAAGGCTACAACAACTCCAGCCACAAATCGTTTGGGCTCAAAACTTGCATGTACGCGTACATGCTAAAAGTACAACCTAGTGGTACTGCCTCCACGTCTTTGCCATACAGCCTAGCCGTCACCGTAATTCACCGGGCAGATTCATGATCCCTTCCCAAGCTTTCCCAGGGGACTTGAAAGGGATCATGGGTACCTCTACTCTCGCAACAGCCAACAACCTTTATGAAGCCAAGGCACCGGCAAACTACTGGGTCTATACCCGACGAAGGCTGTGCCTGGCGGCGGACTCAGATCTTGAAACCGAAACGCTCTTGATCGCACCTACAGATCCGCTGTTATGGTGAAAGGGAGGCAAAGTGATAAGAAGAGTAAACTAACTTTTGAAAAAGAGGCTCATTTGGTACGAGGAGGCAAAGGTCAAAACAAGTTGTAGGTTCTACAACGTACTACTACAACTTCTTTCGGCGAAGCGTATCACGTCTGCGTCTAAAAATCGACGTCTTCCACCCGTCTACGCGAAGTGAGCGGCTGCGTGATAATATACGTGTACTTTGTTACTGAGAAGTAGTAGTGGTGGTGGTGGTGGTGGTGGTGGTGGTTTATATGTAGTTAGAACACTAATAAGAGGCCAGGTAGTTAGAACACTAATAAGAGGGGCTTCCTTGAGAAGGGACAAGACATAGAGGTATAGCTAGACAGAGAGACAAAAGGAGAACTTGTCAGATGCAAAGTGAGAATATAAGCGCTTTAAGAAAAGAGAAGAAGTGATGGGGAGAGGAAGAGCGTTCCATTGAGACAGCAGAGGGTAGAAAGGACTTAAGACGCTTTGAAGACTGACAGAACGGAACCAAAGGAGAACTTGTCAGATGCAAAGTGAGTATATAAGCGCTTTAAGAAAAGAGAAGACGTGATGGTGGGAGGAAGAGCGTTCCATTGAGAGACAGCAGAGGGTAGAAAGGACTTAAGACGCTTTGAAGACTGACAGAACGGAAAGGATAGAGAAGATTACTGAGAAGTAGTAGTGGTGGTGGTGGTGGTGGTGGTGGTGGTGGTGGTGGTTTATATGTAGTTAGAACACTAATAAGAGGCCAGGTAGTTAGAACACTAATAAGAGGGGCTTCCTTGAGAAGGGACAAGACATAGAGGTATAGCTAGACAGAGAGACAAAAGGAGAACTTGTCAGATGCAAAGTGAGAATATAAGCGCTTTAAGAAAAGAGAAGAAGTGATGGGGAGAGGAAGAGCGTTCCATTGAGACAGCAGAGGGTAGAAAGGACTTAAGACGCTTTGAAGACTGACAGAACGGAACCAAAGGAGAACTTGTCAGATGCAAAGTGAGTATATAAGCGCTTTAAGAAAAGAGAAGACGTGATGGTGGGAGGAAGAGCGTTCCATTGAGAGACAGCAGAGGGTAGAAAGGACTTAAGACGCTTTGAAGACTGACAGAACGGAAAGGATAGAGAAGAAGAGTTCCGTAACGACATGGTTGAACGAGATGACACAGGATGAAGTTTAGGTTTGAGACATGGGGACATTGTCCGTAGTGCAGCTGCCACATGAGCAGAAGCCGACAACGTCTTCGGCCCCAAGCCAGAGTAGGCCATCCAATCCTCTCCAGAATAGCTCTACGTGACAGATCATAGCGGCCTATGCGAAGCACAGACCGTGCAACAGAGATTTGGACACTTTCCAGAGCAACAACATCTGAGCTCTTGCAGCCGCTTCACCAAACAGCGTTCATATATTCTAGAACAGGCCGAATGAAAGCCGGATAGAAGCGAGAAACCTGTGTGAGAGAGTCAGTCCTGTGCACTAGCTTTTTAATAATGAAAAGCTTGTAGCTTATCTGTTTGAGCTTATTGTGAACATGGGAAGACCATTTCAAGGATTGTGTCAATGTGAGACCAAGATGCTTGACTTGTATGGTTGCTGGAATAGTTCTCGTGTCTATCCTCAAAGGAGGTGGTGGCTGCTTGTTACGTCGACAGAAAATAATGTGACAGGACTTGTCAGGGTTGAAAGCTGTTGCATTATCCACTGCCCAAGAAGATATGGAAGTTACATTTTCTTGGAGTCGACAGCAAGGTGAGCGCATGGCATTTGAGGAAGAACCAGCAACACAGGCCGTGTCATACATCATAGTATCATCCGCAAAAAGAGCGCAATTGATAGACAGCACAGACGGAAGTTCACTAAAGTAGATAATGAACAACAGAGGTCCCAGAACGGAACCCCGAGGAACACCAGATGATATGTCCTCAGCAGAAGAGCAGACACCATCCACTTCTGTGCAAATAGTGCGTTTGCGCAAATATGAGGCAAACCACTGGAGCTCAATCTCACAGACGCCAATAGAGTGAAGCTTCTTCAATAGCAAGCCATGATCGACCCTATCAAAGGCCTTGGCCACATCGAGGAAACACGCATGTACACACTTTCCTTCATCGAGCACTCGCTCCCAATGATCAATGAAGCTAACAGTTGCCACAGGGAAGATCTTTTTGGTACAAACCCATACCGTGACTGTTCATGAGGAATAATGCTGTTGCTTAAGCGGTACTTGAGCAGGTGATTTCTTACAAACTTCTCAAACACCTGTGATAAATATGACAGCAGTGCAATGGGACGATAGGACACCGGATCAGACGGATCTTTCCCTGGCTTCCAGTGAACAGATTGCACTCGTACTTTGTCAAGTGGTTGCTAGGTTGATGACGATGTGCTTTCCTGACCTTATATAGTCAGATTCATGATTAACGAGCTTGAGTAATCTGGTCTACGCTATGACTAACGAGCCTTGCCAAATGCATGGCTGCAGTCTACCGACTGAGTCTTATGCTGGTTGGTGCTGAACATCTGGGCCTCGCTTGCCTCCTCACTACTGGCCTCAAGTCCATCAGCGTGCGACGTCATCAGTTGTCGACCATCTACTACCGGGACAGTTAGGAATGCAGCGTAAGGATGCTCCCGGCCCTCCATGTTTTCGAAGTGTCTGAATGGCGGGCATCATTAGGGACCTTTTGCAACTCGTCATGGCTTCCCGAGTGAGTTTATGCTCGCCAAACGTTCAAAAAATCGATAGACCTGTTCGGTGTGTAATGTCAGTAAACTTAGCCTGCGCACTCTTCTTAGTCCGTCGGCCAAGTCCAGAAAATCGTCTAAAAGTTTACCCCTGTTGCGACTTGCAGGCCACTAGCTGCTGTTTACATACGTTCAGAGGAAGTCCCATATAGAGTTGTTTCCCGTACCAGACCAGAAAAACGACTTTTTCCATTCGCTAGTTTTGACCTCGAGTTACCAACTTACCACGGCAAGCACTCTCTCTTTTCACGAAAACTGTCATTTGCTCTTCTTTGCGCGGGTGTCTTCTCACGCTGCCGATCAAAACAGGATGTAAGGGAACTAAATAACCGTCAACAAAGCGCTGGAGCAGCTGTAGCCTGCTATAAAGTAGTATATCGTAAAGGGAAAAAAGTTAGCTATCAATCATCACGTGAAATTTCGCGTGCTTTGCCCGACTTGCGAAATTTTTTCCACGCGAATGTCCGGGTAAGTAGAATCTACCAGATACCGTGCATCTGCTACCGGTATCCGCGTGCACATGTTACCCAGGTACAGGTACAGCGGCCCCTCGCTTTGCTTATCTGATCCGGAGCGCACCGAACGTCAGAAAATTTTCCGTTTCCAACCGTCAGACGCTGGGAGTGTACAGAACGCATCACCAAAATGTAAACGCCAAATGTAGCGTACGTAGATCTCATCAGCCTGTGACAGTGGCATCCGCAACAGGGGCGTAGACGGTCCGGCCTCGATCCCGCCGCGGAGCGCTAGCGCACGCGGCTCGCAAATACACAGCCAGGCGCGCAATGAGCGCACTTCAGCTCTGGAGCTGCAGGTGTTGCAACCGGGCGAACTGCGCCGACTGGCCTTGCAACTTTTCACCCGCACTGTGGATCATAACTAAGTCGAGACAGTTGAGAACTTGGGACTGAAGGAGGACGACACGCCTCTTGCTTTGGCGGGAAATTATCCATTAAATTTCTGGCAGGTAAAACTGAGGAAGAATAGAAAACAATTACAAGAGAAACAGGTGTCCTAGTTTTGCAAGCTTTGCGGTAAATCCATGCTAATCCAGTCTGCTATACTATTTTAATTTTCCAATACATAGATCTACGTTGACATTACCGTAGATAAGCTTTGCCTACGACCACCTGCATCGTGCACCAAGGGGTGGTCGCTTAAAACAGGTTTTACTGTGTACCACAACAGTCTTCCTGATGCAATTCTGACCTGAATGATATACCTGTATCGAGGGAGTATGACTGATCATTATTTTCCTTATCCGAACATCTTTGTAAAGCTCTCTGCTCACATGTGGTCGGATAAGCGAGGGTTCACTGTAGTCAGAATTTATTACTTTGAACTTGGTAGCCAGCACTTCTTTCGTTTAACTGATATGGTGTGTCATTTCATTGTGCTCTGCAAAATGAGCTTTTTCGTTGCCAATTGAATTCCATTTGTTGCACAAATGGTTTGTAGGACTGCTATCGCAAACTCTTTTTTCCCCGCAAAAGCTTGATTTTCCAACAAACGCAAACGTTTATCCCGCAAACTTTTTTTCCCTTCACGGTACTTGAAAATTTCGGGTTTCCGGCTTTGAGCAGTAATGCTTTCGACTGACCCTTTGAAAGTCGACGGGACGGTAGACTACTAGCCAACTTTATGGTTCCTTCCGCCCATACATCAGGGGAAACAGCACGCGCACCAGCGACCTGCATCGTTCAAGGAAGATACTTAAACCGATGTTATCCCACTAGCTATGTCCGGGTTGGCACCAATGGTAGCTAATTGTCGACGTCGACGGCGGTTGTCATCTACAAGTCATGTAGATCGACACTTCTGCACTGAGTAATGAGTAGGCGCGACGAACCACCCAAAGGGCAAGCGCACTTCGTAAGAAGTGTATGCATAGACCACTTGTGCTGTGGCTTGATCAAGGTGTTGAACACAGGTGCGAGGTGCGGTTGCGTCAAAGTGTGAGATCGAGCTGTGTTATGCACTGTATGTAGGCCTAAATTACATTGCACGGCATGATTTCAGTGTTCATACTTGCAATTTTTTTTAGACGCAACCTCGCACCTCGCACCTGTGTTTAACGACCCCTTCTTGAACCTACTCGGTAAGGTATTTTATTCAGCCTAGATCAGCCTATATATTCTCAATGCGTGGGTGGCCAACGAGAAACAACGAAAAAAAACACTGCCCTCATGCCCATTAGCTGTTTCTCTGCTAAGTTTATCTTCACTGACTGAAAATTTAAAAAAGTCATAGGCTTTTTTTGTTCTTGTAACTATTATACTAGTACATGTATATCCATAAAGGTTTGTTTATGTGAATAATAATAAAAACTTTTAGACTGTATATACAAATTATGGTAGCAGGTCTTGATGATGGCAGCAGACAGATGGGATGTCATCTGTTTACAAAAACAAGAGTCTACGAACAGTCAAAAATAAAAACTATACAACATTTCTGGTGCACAGAAATTTTAAGATTTATAGCCATACAGAAAATCCTTTGCATTGAAGGATTCACGTTCAAGGCACAAAGACAAACTGAAAGTTTGTGGCCCTTTTTCAAGACGTCTTTTCAACAAACATATGTTTCTGAATGAGTATATGTATTGCAAATATATGAAGTCAAGGACGTGTGACACAGTGATGAAAGAGTGTTGTATAGAGCTGGATGTCTGTCGAGCGGAGACCTACAGGAGTAACATAAACTATTACAATGTATGACTTTGTCTCTCAGTAAAATTAATAAACATGGATACTCTATCTGATGAACATGTAATAAAATAGCATTAAAATTTCTCTCAATTTCTTGGTAAAAAATGACAACGAAAATCAAGAAAATCAGAAAGAATTGATTTATTGTGATGATGACTGATTGAGTAAAGATTGCAATGCCGAAGACTGATTAGTTGGTTGGCCGGAGACTTGCACATTAGGAAAACCAATTTGCAATGAACTGCTGGTCACACCAGGCAAGAATGGTCCACTGCTACAGTTGCTGCCTTGACTGGCAGCGGCTCTAGCAGCATTCTCATTCACGGGCAGGCCCGCAACGCCTGATGCATGTAGTAGTGGAAGTTGAAATTGAAGCTGATTGTCTGACTGACCCGTTTCACCATCTGGCTGACCCTGTCCTGAGGTAAGCTGCAGAATTTGAGAAGTGTTTCCAGGAAGAGCTCTTGGGGACGACTCTGACTCTAGGAAGTCAACAAAGAGCTCCGTAAATGATCTCTGCAGCAAACAAATGAGAACAATCTGAAAGATTTCCACAATCCACCCAGATCTTTCATTGGCAATTAAGAAAGTCATTTACATGGTGCTAACATCTAAGGTCAGCTATCTTGACTATGTTGACTGATGTCACAAACTGATGGTAAGTAATGTAAGGGTTGTAGATCTTTGGCCTGCTCTAGCAAAAAACACAAACATATACAGTAAAATGAAAGCTTTTGGCATGTGGATCATTTTCACAAATCCGCTATTTTTGCCTTTTTGCAAAAAGCAATTTTTGCAAATTGGGTCCCTGCTTAGCAGCATAATTGTTTTGGCATTTGGCCACCAAACAGTATGATTGCCAAAACTCACTCTTCCAATGTTTGACAGCAAATTTTCTAAAATGGAAAAAGTTTTGGGACACATTCGAAATATCAGTGCACAAGCAAAAAATCCCGGCTGTAACGAAATTTTCCTACTCGAAAGGAGTCTTATGCAGATTGGCTGCATCTGCCATTTCTGGCATTTCAATTATGGAGGAAAACTATCAGTTAGCTATTGCAACACATGGCGAAGTATGGGCAACCTGAGATTATAATCTCCGGCCTATACACTCAGCTTCAACAACTTCCTGTTGCATTGCAAAAGTTCACAGAAACCAAAAGCACAAGTGAAGCCATAGAATAATTTTGGGGAGGACGTCAGTGGTCAAAGACTGCTGATACAGCAAATTCTGTGCAAGTTCCCTCTCCAAGTGACCATTCGTCTTGAGGATAAGAAAAATCTGGAGAAGCCCTGGACTGTGGAGGAGCTCATAAAGGCTCTCAAGCACTATATTTCTGTACAAGAAAATGCAAAGCAACGATCAAGCTAAATACAGGTCATGTTACAAACATGAGAACAAACCTAAGGCAAGAAAAACAAGAGCGCAGGCAGTATACGTATACTGTGGATTATTAGTAGTTCACAGCATATTACAGCTGCTGAGAACACCAGCCACACCATGTTTGTACTGCACTGGCCAGCACTTTAATGATGACTGTCAAAATTTTCGCTCTCTTGATGCATGCAGGAGAGAATTTTTGGCCAGTGGCAAGAGCTTCTTATGCTTGAAGGGTGGTCACATGGCACGGTACCACAAAAGGAAGAGGTGCTTCCACTGCGAGGAAGTTGGACACCACAATCGCTCACTCTGTCCAAAAACTTTCCAAAAAGCGCACGAGACCACAAACCTGGTTCTGGAGCCACATGCACAACTTGAAGTGATGTCAAGTCAAGCACGTCTTGCAAATGGAGAAGACATTCTTCTTCAAACAACGGTAGCCCCGATCAGCTCTACCATTTCTGATGTGAAGGTGACACTAGCCAGACTGCTCTTTGACAGTGGGAGCCACAGAACTTTTATTGTGAAACAATTTACTCAGCAACTTGGACTTAGACCCAAACGACAGGAAGCACTCATGGTATTTACATTTGGGGTCTACCAAGCTGCATGAAATGAACACTGCAGTTGTGGAGTTCACCTTACACTGCAAAGATGGATCCAAGAAGGAGCTAACTGCAAATGTTGCGGCACAACTCACTGAGTCAATTCACAGGTAGCCACTGCAACCATGTGATTTCACATTCTTATCATCTTTACCAGTAAACACACTTGCAGAGTCAGTTCCTACAAAACCGGATGCCAAGAGCACCAATATTCTAGTGAGCTCAGACTACTTTGGAATATCATTGATGACAGTCGTATAATTTTACCATCTGGTCTTCTGTTGCTGCCATCAAAGGTTGGGCACATTGTGACTGGAAGATGCACATCTCTGTTCAGCAGGCCTCACAACCAACACCAACTTACTTTGTCTCAACCTACAATGTATACTCAGTTGTCCAAACTGTCTACTGTATTCACAAACACCACTGATCCGTGCTTCATCAAAGCACCAAACAGGTGACTTCTGGGCACTGGAGATGATCGGTATTTACGACTGTCCACATAAAACAGATGACGATTGTGCTCTTACCCATTTCCAACCTAACATTGCGTTTGAAGGTTGTTATTCTGTTGCTTGGCCATGGAAGGACAACTGCCATCAGCTACCCAATAGCTATGGTTTCACATTAGGTTGTCTGAGGTGTTTAGCAAAGTGCATCCAACAAGACACCACACTTCACCAGGGATATAGCACAGTCATTCGGTAGCGACTGAAGGATGGAATAATTGAGCATGTAATGACTGAGCACCCAACAACACTGAAGCACTATCTGTCTCACTATGCGGTCCTGTGTTCATCTAGCACAACCACTAAGGCACGAATTGTGTATGATGCTTCATCCAAAGCAAGAAGAAGCAATTTGCGCTTTAATGAATGTTTGCTACGCAGGCCAACTTTACTTCCAAGCTTATGTGGCCTGCTTATCCACTTTCATCTTTACCCTATTGTAATGCTGGCTGACATTGCAAAGGCCTTCAGCATTCCACCCACCAGACAGAGATGTAACACTTTTTCTCTGGTTCAAGAACTCCACACAACCAGATTGTATGATAGCAAACATCGAAATGTATTGCTTTTGTCGTGTTCCATTTGGGGTGATTTCGAGTCCATTTCTTCTACAAGCCACTGCCAATTGTCATCTTACTTCCAACAAATCACCAGCTACTGAACTTCTTGCCAGGAGTACTTAAGTTGATAATGTCATTCTTGGCGCTAATGACCACAGCAAAGCAACCACCCTGTACCGCACGCCAAAATGCGTTTCAATGAGGCTGGCATGAATCTGCGAGATTGGACGGCCAACTCTGATCAAGTTAATCGAGTGTTTGAAGCTGCTGATTGCTGCTTAGCTACAGCTGCAAGTTCCACTGTTAAGGTGCTTGGATTACCCTGGGATCAATGTGTGGACACATTTTCTATCCCAGGATATCACACCAGAAAGTTCAACACAGCCACAACCAAGACAGCAATCCTACAAGCCGTCGCTGGTGTGTACGACCCTCTCGGATTTTTACATCCAGTCACATTTCATGGCAAGTTATTTCTGCGAGCATTGTGGCAACACCACCTACAGTGGGATTAACCAGTTCCAACTGATCTTCTCGACACGTGGCACAATATTGTCAGTATGATGATGCCAGTAGCCACACTTCCACTATCATGCTACTCTGGGGTGTTGCTCTGTGATTCCGTCAGTCATGTCCATGTCTATTGCAATGCATCTCAGCATGCATACAGTACAGCAGTTTATTTGTGCCAACAGTCATTGAGTGACATATACAGTAACCTGGTCTTTTCTAAGATGCCTTTCTCACCATCAGTATCCAGAGCCAAGAAAACTTAGTCATAATTGTCGAACAGCACGATGAGCATCCCTCATCTCGAACTGTGTGCAGCTGCCATTGGCTGGTGAGCTGCTGTCTTCTTACTGCAGGAGCTACATATTCCCATTGCTCCTTAGTATCTATGGAGTGACTCCAAGTGTGTACTGATGTAGATAACGTCAAGCAAACTACAGCCTGTATTAATCCAGAACTGCCTCAAAGAGTTACATCAACGTACTGACTTTTCATTTCGCTACGTACCACCAACAGACAATCCTGCTGATATAGTAAGTCGTGGAACATCTGGTGAAGAATTAACCAACAGACAATCCTGTTGACATAGCAAGTCGTGGAACATCCAATGAAGAATTAACCAACAGACAATCCTGCTGACATAGCTAGTTGTGGAACATCCGGTGAAGAATTAACCAACAGACAATCTTGCTGACATAGTAAGTTGTGGAAGATCCAGTGAAGAATCAACCACCAGCTCACCTTAGTGCCATGGTCCATCTTGGCAGACCTCTGGAGAAGATCAGTGCCAAGATGACATTGTCATCACTGGAGAAATTTTGGGGGCAAGGCAAGATCGAGAAAATATGAATAATGTCAAGCTCTTCAGTAGTAGTCTTCACCATCCTACTGCCTCTTCTGCTCCATCCTGTACACTGTCCATGCAACCAGCACAATCTACTGTCAGCCCTTCTTCTCCACAGCCTTTCATTGACACCACCTGCTTTTCCAGTTTATGACACCTCCCTTGCCCCACTGCTGTTCGTCTCAAGTTCTTCAGTGGGTTATCCTCCGCACACATATTTCAACTGCTGATGGATCATCTAACAACACCCCAGTGTGTTCCACAAGAACAGTTGCTGTTCATACTCCACCTCTTGTCCATACCCTCAAACATCTCAGTCCAGCAATGCATCTCAATAATGGTGATCTCCAGCTAGCAAGCTTGTTTTGCTTGTACTACGTGCAACGCCCATGTTTTTCTGATGTGTTTTCTGATTTGGTCAGCTGCCAAATGAACTGTTTGCAATTGAAGCTCAATTTACATCTAGACAACCATGGACTACTTTGCTGTGCTGGACGCTTTCTCCATGCCGTCATTGATCTCCAGGTAAAAAACCCTGTCCTTCTGCCACGTTGACATTACCTCACTCACCTAGTGATTCTCAAAGTCCACAGCAGACTTTTGTACAATGGAGTCTCCCATTACCTTGGCAGGTATCTGTCAAGAATACTGGATCCCCCAGGGAAGAGTAGAAGTTCAACACCTTTTGCACAAGTGCACAATCTGCTGCCGACAGGAAGGATCACCTTTCTGGTTATCAGTTATGCCACCATTACCCTAGGAATAAGTCTCTTCTGCACCAGCCTTTTACCACAGTGGTCTCGACTACTTTTGCCCACAACCCATCAAGTTCCAAGGTAGTACAACATAGGTCTGGGTTTGTCTTTTTACATGCCTCACCACAAGAGCCATTAACTTTGAAACAGTGACTTTCAACTCAGCAATTCCTGAACAGACTAGTGTTTTGTCACACATCGTGGCTGCGCAGCTTAACTAATAATGGACAATGCTCCTCGGTTCAAACTTGTAAAGACTGTCAATGACAGGCAGTGACACGCAGCTCTCACTGACTCGACTTTAGCCAGTTACCTTACTGCAAAGAGCATCACATTGAAGTTCATCACAGAACTGGCACCCTGGCAGGGAGGATTTTTTGAATGACAAACTCATGTTTGATCAACTGAACACACTTCTGTAAGAAGTTGAGGCCGTTGTAAATTCACAACCCTTGACATATGTTCATGAGGGTATCTCTTCTCCATTTGTCCTGACTCCAGTGCACTTCCTTTTAGCCAACACTCAGCTAGACGCACCAGTTCCCGATTTTCTGTCCGATACTGACTACGCACCTGTACCAGACAGAGCTCTAACTAAACAGCTCATCACCAGTTGGCAATGCAGCCAACATCTTCTTGACATCTTTTGGCGGATATGGTGGGATGAGTACCTCATAAGTCTCCAAAAGAAGCTCCAACTTTTTCACAAGCATTTTTGTTATCACCTTGTGCTCCTTTGCTGGGGGAGGTGGTCGTTAAGACCCTAATCTTCCTTGTGCCTCATGGAGACTTGGATGCATTGTGGAGCGAGTCAAAAGTACTGACGGTACAGTTCAATCAGTCTGGATTCAAACAACAAAGACTGTTTTGACTCGTCCTGTTAACCTTGGATATCTGTTGGAACTGCCCATTTGCTGTGATGCAACTTTACTGAGACAGCAGATAATCCAAAAGTACAGCCACTGTTGAGAAAAGCACACCACCTGTTCGTCCAAGCCATGTAGCTGCTGCACGAACCTGTGAAAAGATGGCTCAGTGGCTCAACGCTGATCATGTGTTGTCAACAGCCAATTTGTTTTGCTGGACACAAAAAGCTGGACACAACTCCCCTAAGCTGTACTGTTTCAAAGCTTCTCAATGTTTTCTCTGCTTCTACTTATTTAATACAGTGGAACCTGTCTAATGCAGGCAGTTAAGGGACTGGAACCAACTGCCCTTTTAGAGAGGTGCCCCCACTGCAGAGGTCCAACCCAGTCAGCTGCCCCTGGCACATAACAAGCTCCAATACTGACAGTTTTCATGCAAGTCCATACTTCCACAGCCTTTTATTAGTATATACATGTACGTACAATACATGTATTTACATTAGAAAAGTACATGTTGCTGCTTTTTGTGAATACAGTACTGTGCAAATATTTACCAGTACCGTTTTACTATACGAACTTTTCTGAAAAAAAAACTCTAAGAGGGAACTCTGTCTACCACTGAATTTGTCTTTCCGTAGCTGCTTCTGTATGTAGTCACAGGCATCAGTGATCTTTTGCAAAAGTTCAGCATCATCATACTCAAGTGCAAACTCTTTCACTTCATCAAGGAAGTAAAGACCTCCTGCATAAGTAGTGACTTCAGGTGGTGTTGTGTCATCATTTTCCTCATCCTCCTCAATGGTGGGGTTGTTTGCTGCTGGCTGGAAGGTTTCTTCGTTTAGGAGGTCCTCGATCCAGTTCCTCAATAGGGGTTCAGCTGTAGGCGCATCTTGATCCATACTGGCAAATGTGTCCACAGACATGGGCTCTGGCAGGTTCAGCAGCTCTGTTGCAGTGGAAACAAGGTCTGTAAGGTTTTCAGGGGCGACTACTGAAACACCTTGACGTGGACACAACAACTGCGGAAATCCTGCATGCAAAAAGCAGCTCGTCACTGTTGCTTCCTTAATGCTGTTCGCTGCGCTGCTAATCCATTGACAGGCATCCAGAACATTGATACACTTGCTCACATCGGCAACAGCTGATGGTGTCTCCTTGCTAAGTTGCACCAGAACATGTAGGAGTTGCTTGTGGTAGCAAACCTTGAAGTTTTGTATCACTCCTTGATAGAGTGGTTGCAATTTGGACATGACACTTGGTGGCAAAAAAGGTGTGAACATCGGCTTTTGCACTTCCTGCCTGCAATCCGGAGGTCCAAAGTGACTGTAGGGCATGAAAATACTGTCTGTAATAGAGAGGTGCCTGTAATACAGAGGTTTAGCTCACATATGTTCTAATGGGGAAATTGAGGGGACTGAAAATGAGTGCCCCTATCAGAGAGGTGCCCGCAAGGACAGGTTCCACTGTATATTTTTTGTTTGCTGGTTTATTTTCTTCTGGGGGAGCGTCGTGATGCACGAACCACCTTAAAATACGCATGCACCTTAATTACATCGAGCATGTGGACCACTACAGAGTAGTAGTCTACAGACTGGTGCATGTGGCAAATGCCGTGTGTACATGTGTCGCGTCTTCTTCACAACGCAGCTCTGCCTCACTCCTGAACTGTCTCACTTTCGAACAGTCAGTACAATACTCACTTTCAGTTTTCACTTGCAGTGCTAGTATACAGTTCACTATCGTGGATCAGTGTGTTGGGTTGACATTATGCCTTATGGGCCAGCTCAGTATTCAGTTAACGTACAATTAGTATCTTCAAAGTAAAGAAAAGTGGTTTGTGACATTCTCAGTCTTTGTCTATGAAGTGTTTTGCTAATGTGAAGACAAAGCTTAATATCATTGACAAC
>JAOWAW010097322.1:0-15849 GCA_028565695.1 Nicola tetela
TATTCCTGAAAAGTGCTATGTATGAACCCACAGCTTGCCTCATACCCACCGTGATCAGAGTGCCTACGAGACTGTACGAGCAGCCCTGAGTCCAACGCAGCCAAACTGCCCCTGATCTTCTTCACCTCTGATTTAGAGATCACCGGTGTGTTGCTTACCATCAGATCAAGTGCAATGCTTTCTAAGCTGGTAAGGACTCTTTTGACACGAGGAGGGCAGTTGCCCAGGTCATGAACTCTTAGAGGAGTATCTGACAAGCTACGCTCTGCATAGTGAAGGAGAAGACCCTTCACAATCAACTCATAGCATTCGCTGAGGCTGTGAGGCAGCTCATGATCATGGTCAGCAAGGACAATCCGTAAGACCATGGTGGCGACCAGCGGAATAGACACAGCATTCTTCAGCTGAGGACGCCCATTCAGCTGTTTCACAAGTTCACATGTTGCCTTCTCCCCCAACCACATCTTCATCATCCCTCTTAGCTGGTTGGCAGACATCCCTTTGATCTGGTAGTGCTTGTCTGCCCAGTGCACCAGCTTAACTGCCTTCTCACAAGGCCGACTTGTGACCAACAAAGAGCAAGACGGCAATACGGAACGATGGACCAGCTGGAACAAGTAGCTGTTCCGACTGTTGAGAAGATCTGCGTCAAGTTCGTCTATACCATCGAGGATGATAACTGCTTCATCGGAATGGATGCGCAGATACTTCCACACTACCATCTGCTCCTCTTTGGTTAGGCCACCAATAGCTAGCTCGGACAGGCAAAGAAATCCAAGCCAGTTTGCCTCGGTCTCCGAGGGGCACGTTGCCAGGGCTCTGGAGAGTTCTCGTGCCTGTATAAAGAATGGAAAACGGATCTTCCTCCACCTGGGACTCTTCCCACTAGCCCACTGCTGAAGAAACTCCAAGCAAAGTCTTGTCTTGCCTGCGCCGGGTGCTCCAACAACTAGACTAGTCCGATAGCCTTCCCCAAGTGGAAGGTCTCTCAGATATACGACTTGGCTTGTGGCACTAACCCACACTTCACGTCCGCCGCTGGCATCTGCCTGTTTCTGCTCCATTCCCATCGTGCGAAGAGCTTCCTCCTTTTTCACTTCCAAAATGTCAGTGTCGACGTAGTAATACGAAGGAGCGTCCTCGGGTAAATAGCCGTAATCGCACGAGAGACGTAGAGATCTCTCGTGCAGCTGTGCAAGGGAATCCTGCAAGTAATGAAGAATGGATTGCTCACTGGGGAACGTGCCTCGGCCCAGTCGCCGGCGGAAGGTGCGCACCGCATCGCCACTCTCCACCACCAGCAGCTTCAAAATATCTTTTTCATCGTCGCCGTGTACTGTGAGAACAGCCTGCACAAACGCCGCTAATACTTCGTCACCTTGGTCGAAAACAGCCTCCAAAAGTGCTTGGGCTCGCACCCAACCTGTCCTTAGCGCGCGGATTTTTTGAAAGTCCCTCCAGATGTTGTTGGAACAAAACTGCTCGCTCGATAAGTCGTTCGGTATCATCTGATCAAGCACGTCACTGACTTTCAGACGATCGATGATTGTGTCGAAGTTCCCCTCGATTCCACGACGTACGGCCTCAGCCAAGTACCCGCCTGAAAGGCGTGAGGTGGGCAGAGTGGCGCTTTCTGATTTCGTCGGTGTAGCCATTCGTTTCTCAGTGCTGACCCGCCGATGCCCTGGCAGCCGCACGGTTTGACATATGGCCAGCTAGTGAGTTTTTCAATCCTTCTCCATACCAACGGTACGGAGCTGCGTGGCGTGTGACCGGGTACTGAGCAATCCAAAACCGTAATCCCGTACTGGCAGTTATATTGATACTGCTGTCGTGTCCACAACAGCGCAGCATGCAAGGGGAATTTCGCTTTCAAGTTTATAGACAAGCTAAGTCGTAGCCCGTGTTGTTTCAGGAACATCCTGCTCAGGAACTAACTCGTCCGAAGATCCACGATCTCCCATTGTGCGTGGACCCTCTGTGATACCAGCTGTATGCTAATGGCTAGTGCAGCGGAGGCCATTGGAGTAGTAGATCTCATGCATAGATATACCCTCGGGGCCAGCGAAGCCGGGTTCAAAGCAGCATAGTAGTATAAGTAGGAGACGGTAAGAAGAGACGGATATGGGAACATGACAGCTGTCCGTACCGGTCACACGTGCACACGGTGGAGAAAATCGCCCGATCTGATCAGCTGAGCTACGATACCGATCTGTCGTTTGCAAAGTTTGCAACAGTCATGTATATGATCTAGTGACAGTAAAATGTGTGAATTACCATATGCAGCCAGGGTATTGAGTTTGTCTCTTCCACGGGCCGCTGAGCCGAGGGATACGCTCCTCACCGCACCGCACATTGCATTCTTATCTATGTATACAGCTGTAAGTAATTCTTTTGTGGCCACTTGACTCTTTAACGAGTCAATCAGTAGTCAGTGTGCAGATGGGAACTGATGGAACATGAGAACGCCGCAGAAAGTGTGGAGTCCTCCACCTAGAAACCAGCAGGAAAATCATACTAGCACCACAGAGGAACACCTTTAAACCGTGTCGACTCCTGGCCAAGGATTCATTGGCGAATAGAACACTTTGGCAGGAATAAACCTCGTGTGCAAGGGTCCTCGGCTTCTTTTAGTTTTTCATTTTCAGTCCTCTAGCCTCTCTCTCAGTGTGAAGGAAGGGCTGGGAGAAGGGCTCCGCAATGTTTATCGTTTATCGACTTCAGCTTCGAGGCTAGCTCATTACTAATGCATTCTGGGTGAACTGACAGGATGCGCTAGCCGTAATGAGTGACCGAAACGTGTGAAAAGAATACGGATCGAAGCACGAGGCTAGGTAGTCCAGGATCACATAGCGGGCACATGTAAGCTATTTGGTCTTGCAAGAAGGCACCGTTCCACAGGTCTGCGCGCTGTCATTCAATCTTCAGGAGTATCGGTTCGTTTTCCGACGCTCAAGCTAGTTAACGATGTCTCGAGCGAACGCTCGGTAGGCACGTCTTGAACGCCGTTCCCACACAGTCACCGTGACATAAGGCTAAGTTTGCTGACCGATACTCTGCACCCCAGACGAAACGTGTAGACCACTGAGCCAGACCTGGGACGGTACCTTTTTGCTGAGCGTCTCTGAATTGTGTACAGGTGAAACGTGAATCCAGAAAATAAAGGTTTTACGACTGTTCGGAGAAAGTCATTTCGCCGAGCGACTTTTCAGGGTGGACGATTCGGAGCGCGACTTTTCGGAGAGTGCCATCTCCGCGACCAGGCCCATGCGGAGAAATCCCTATTAGAAGAATCCCTTTTCGGAGAGCGCCAAGTTCGACGACAGGCGGGTTCGGCGCACATACATGGAACACCGATGCCAACTTGGCTGACACTGATCGTAATCCTATATTTACATCAGGCTTGAAAGAAGTTTACACCTTGGTTCACATATTGGTTTCTAGATCAAGAATAAATGCCCCTGGTCTGGGCCATCCATGGTTCAAACGCTATTGTCCCAGCGTTGCTCGAAACAACGATGAGGTTTCTGAAGTCGTTCCCTAGTTTCTGCATGATGGCCGACCGATTTGAAATCGACGACCCCTTCGGAGTGGACGACCTTGAGGATTAGGAACGTGTCTATTTTGCTGTTCCCTGTTTACAACTGAGGTTCAAGTTGGTTTCATGAAGTTTTGTGTGGTATCGTTTATGTCTTCCCGAGTTTCTGGCGTGTTAGAAAGTTAAAAAGTTGAAAAGTTTTTCTTGTCTCCGAACCCGCTAGTCGTCGAACTTGGCGCTCTCCGAAAAGGAATTCTCCTAATAGGGATTTCTCCGTATGGGTCTGGTGGCGGAGATGGCACTCTCCGGAAATCGCGCTCCGAATTGTCCACTCCGAAAAGTCGCTCGGTGAAATGACTTTCTCCGAACAGTCGGGACACCGCACTTACTGTATACGTCGGTTCAGAGAAATGATTGTTTGGCGCGCGACGGTTCAGAGAATCGACCGGACTTCGGCACGTGCGCCTGTAATTACGGCACCTTCATCGCAGTGCAAAAGCCGAAATATTTAAACATGCTTTATCATGATCATGGTACCTCATATCTTCCATTCTTTCTGGTCTTTGTTTTGCTATTGGACGGATTTTCTCCTTCATCTATCGCTAGTTTTTTTTTCCGTCTGTCAATGGAATAGGATCATCCACTCGGCCGTCAGGTGTGTATTTTTCAACTACGGAGCGGAAACCGAAGCTTTCCATGTATATTTTAAGGATGGGTTTGCCTACAGTCAAGATAAGTAAGGGAAGAATTATACTTTATTTGTTTAGCCTTCCTCTGCAGTGGAGCTCTTCTCTTTTCTCAGATGAGATCCACTGCAAGGGAAAGTTCAAGACGACTGACGGTGACGTTACTGCTGACGTTGGAGTCAAACATCCGCTGTCACGCTCCTGATCCAACAAGGTAAGATGTCGCTGTAGCACGGGACCAGATGAAATGCTTACGCACGCGCAGTTCACTCAAGAGTCGACTGATTTAGATCTTACTGCGTGACGTCATGGCAGGTTCACTGTCGTCGTCAGCAGCGCCATGTTCACCGTGGAAGTATTCGCTCAAGAGGGCTATGCTTAGATCCGGAACCCGCACCACTCCAGCAAATCCTGGTAGATCACTCGCGCGCTCCAGCTTTCCAAGGAATACCAAAAAATCGTTGACCGTTCGTTAAAGACTTTCTCTTACACGACAGAGGGCCTGATGCAGGAAATCTGCGCTTTCATATCTTTTCACGGGATAGTGAGCAAACATCTTAACACCATCAAGCCTCAAACGAGTGGCACATGACGTCGATGGCACCGGCCCTAAAAACACTTCCTCACGAGGTCTCATCTGTTTAGTTTTATTGCGGTCCACGGTGAGTGCAAGGGACCCAAAGGAGGCGATCAGATTTAATTCGAACTTCTGCGAATCTTTATGCTCCATACCGTACGATTCTAACTGCGTGCCGCCACAGGTTTTCCAACACCCTATACGCGTATGCGAATATTTTAAAGGCTATATACGTGACCGGCACACCGTCGTACAAACTCTTAGCTTTGGGTCCTTCATATTCTCTCTACTGCCCAAGAAGACACAAGTCATATATGAACGTTTGCTGGATAGCTGAGTGTGCCTGGATCGAGCTAAGCGGCTTAGCTCGATCCAAGTTCTGTTTTGAGAGACTTCGACCCAGCCGCAATTAACGCTTTCAGAACGAAATTCCCAATGAAATTCGACGGTTGAGTTTGTTTCATCTCTGTCAAAACATGTACAAACATACACAGTCCGACGGCTTGCAAGAGCTCTATTGAGCCAGGATCATGAGTTCGCTCTGTCTGTTAGAATGATTCCTCCGTTGGCTTTCTTTCCTCTTGTGATGTTGTTGGTTACTTTCAGTTTTCCAAAAACAGCGTGCCAGAAGAAGCACGTCCGATTGTCGCTTATTTTAAGTAGTATTATACATTGGCCGCCCTCGGCGAAGACCAATGTTCACGCATGAGTTGTGGAACATCGCGAGTTAGCAAACACTCGAGGTGAAAGACGAAACGAACGACGCCCATGTACATGTCTGAAGACTGGTGAAGGCTGGCACCGCCAGTTTACCTCATCATGTGGCATGTCATTGCCCCAAGGCACTATTTGGACATTCATCAAGCGTGCCTACCTTATTTACTAATAGATGAAGCAGGGCAGGGGAGCGCAGAACAAGGGAGAGAACAACTCTTGGCAGGTGACGGCGCACCAAGAAGGAAAAGAAATATGACAGATGTGACCGGCGACTAGGAAGGCTTCTCCACATGTACACTTTCGAAAAGAGAGATCTCTTGATTTCCTGATAGGGGTTGCTTAATGTTAAGTTATAAAAATTATTATTATCGTTAACAAACGTTGTCGGGTGAGTACAACGCAAGCTTAAAATTAATAGGTACTGAAGCTAAAATTGTGTCCGTCTTGTACATGCAGCATGCATCAGGTGCTATGGCAATTGACCTATCGGATTGTATTGTTTCATGGATTGGGAGATCATTATTGTTGCTGGTCTTACGAAACGTCTCGTGACACTGTCATTTTCTCTGATCATGATTCATTGAGTAGCCATCTGCGTGTCTGTGGCGCAAAGTCCGCGCGTGGCACCGGAACGGAATTCTCTGAACCGTCCTCGGTTGGCGAAAAGTACATGTATATTCCGGCTCTGAACTGTCGCGCACTCGTCGTACGTGCAGGTGGTGGCTCAGAGGGGTACGCTCCTAATTGTCGACGGTTCGCGGCGAACCGGCTGTCTTTCTCCTCTCTTCTAGTAACAGTCGGTCTCCGAACTGTTTTCCTCCTAGCTGGCAGTCCTAGAACCTCAGGTGAAGCCCGGTGCGTAGAAAAACTGATTTGCTCATGGAACACCATCGCGCGTTGTTCTGTTCACTTGAAATCCGTTCTCCCTTGGTCTCGCGAATTTCTCTTTGGGCATCGCACAGTATGGCATTCTGCAGTATGTTGAGCCTTCTGGGTTTGGCAGGCGACGTCACAGCAATTGCCCTGTTCAGAAGCTTAGTCTCCTGGGAAGGTATCGGAAAGCCAGTCGACCGCGGACATCCAGCGCTCAAGCAGGCACGAGCACGTACAGTTTAAGCGAGCAAGGCCCAGACTTTCTTGTTAAATTGCGTTTTTTAAACCTGGAATAACTGTCCGTGTGTCACACTAAACCGAAGTCGATTTGGACACTTTCACAAACACAGTAATTTAATTCAAGGAAACTGCTCTCAAACATGAAAATGACAGAATTTGTGCTTCTAACTTGATACCTGGTAAAGAATACTCACTTTCTTCGCACAATGGATCAGGAAGGGATGGGTGAATAAAGGAAAAAAGCACAAATATCGCATCACGTGCCAATTAAGCTCTTTGCATCATCAGGAGAGGTTATCAGGAGTTCTCAGGAGTCATCATTAGTCTCCTTGAGCCCTGTGGCATGTCCTAAGCGCTAACTCGGGCTCCGTGACTGTGATCTTGACGCAGATAACTACGCTCTTGGCTAACACTGGCACCGTCCTCACTCAGCCGGTCTGCGCTGCAGCTCTGAGCACAAAGCTAACGGGCCAGCGACAACCGTACACTGATCTGCGCATTCACGCCGTTCCTCAAGTTCTTTTTATTGATCATGAAGCACTCGAGCACACTCGCACCCCCGGCCCCCGCAGCCGCCGCGCGAGTAACAGGTGGGGACAACGCAATGGCTGCGAGCATGACTAGATTGAGTTGATTGTCGGCCAGCTGCCAAAAACCAAAAACCAGAGTGCCTGTTTGCCGTTGGTGGTAGTTGGTGCTATGTGCTCATCGGATAAAAGTTTGGCCACCTTGGCTGGGGCGTGTTACGTAATTGCACAACACTTTCTATCGTAGACACTCAACACATGCGGCACACCCGACTCCACTGTTTTTTACTTCGTAGGTCCTTTTCGTCCTGATCATGCTAACCTCGATGACCAGTCATGATGCATGGCCTGTTGTCGGGCCCATCATGTCAATGAGCTTGGCGTATTATTATTATTATTATTATCGTCAGCAAGATCAGCTGAATGTCCAGACCTAGGACCTGTGGAGTGGCCTGTGGCCGTGGGGGCCGGGGTAAGGGGCCGGCTTAGCTGGAAAGGGGAGGGCGGGGGCGGTCGGCTTTAAAAAAAAAATTGTTCTCCTACGCACTAGATCTACACATTCCCAGCTTGCTCAAGCCGGCCAGGCCCATGTTACATATTACAGGCACAGAGTGCGAGCAGAGTCAAGAACGAAGCAAGTGACGCGCGTATCGAGCGCAGCGCAGCGTACTAGCGTGTAGAGTAGCGCTCAGACCATCGATATCGGCATGCGGCACGGCAGCGTGGCGCGTGGCGAGCATGGAGTTGACAGGAGGAGACTAGACCATGTTCACGTCCGAGTCGCTGCAATAAAAGTGCTGGTGATCGAGTGCGCGGATGCTGCATTACTAGTACTGCCACCGATCTCAGCGCTATTCGATAGCTTCCTCTCTTGATCTTCCTCTTCGAGTTCGCCGCCGGCAACCGGTTACTCAATCTTGCGCACTTGGTCAGGTTTCGCACTCCGCATCTAGTCACAGCGCCGACTCTGCCATAGTACTGTCGCGTTGGGATTTTACACTAACAGTTGCTTTGGAAACTTGAACACATCCGGCTGGTTGAGTCTGTACGTAGAGGTTTCCTGTTGAGGCGGGAGAAGTACGACTGACCTCTCCTTGCGGAGGTCTGCTGAGTGGTGCTACGCACAAGGGCGAACTGCTAAGTTGCAGACGGCGGAGAAAGCAGTTGCATTTTGTGTAAACAGAGGCTAACCGACTGTCAGACCGGGCTGTCGAGGAGTCTGCAGGATTTAGAGGAAGAGCTAGGTGTGACGAGCGACAATGCAGGCTGTAAAGTGCGTTGTGGTTGGAGACGGTGCAGTCGGCAAAACTTGTATGCTCATCTCATACACGACGAACTCCTTTCCTGGAGAGTACATCCCGACCGTGTAAGTTTGTAGCCTTCTTTGCGAAGAGAGCCTCTGAGGGAGAGTGACCTGTCGTTGTTGCGGTTTCGTTTCGCTTTAGGCAGAGAAAATAATATTGATTGTTAGTACAGAGTTTGCTCGAGGTTGTGCATAGCACGTTAGTTAATAATACGGGAAGATACACGCAATAGACTACGAAAGTCTCAATGATTTGTAGTTCTTCAATGAAGTCCCAAGCTCTATGGAACTATTACAAAGATTCAGGTAGTTTGGTAGATCTACATGGTGTACACAGGCGGAGAAAAGTTTTGTAGGATCTCTACCATACCCAGCAATCGCCTTCGACGTCCATGTACAGTGTGTCAGGGCTTGTCAGGTCCAGGAAAAGCTGGTCTTTCGCTCAACGTATATGCATGCTGGTACAGTTTTGTGACGAATTGCTGGTGCTCTTATGAAATGATAGTCCCTTGAAATGGACATGAACTCAGTTCGTTGCGTTTTGTTCAAACTTTCGTTTCCTTCTCGATTCCGGGACGTCACAGCAGTTGGTCAGACAATGACGTTGCCCCAGCTAGGCTGGTGTCTTTTCGATACGATGGTGTGTATGACCATGACTGTATATGAATGTATGGCTTTTCATGTTGTCGCCTGGTGGTTTGAACGTTTCATCACCAAAGGCACCTGGTGACATGACAGCGGTGTACGTCACCACCAGCAAAACCGCAAAAAAATTTGGTCGAAAGCTAGCTGACTCCTTGTTTAGTAAATCACGATCAATGCGTGTGTGCGCTGCACTGAAGGGATAGCGTAAGGAGGCGTGTAAGTAGCACTTGTTGTGAGCATAAACTTGACAGTCCGTTTGTTCTCTCTCAACTGTGCTGTGAGTTTATGCCATTCGTCACAGTCGTACTGTACGTGCTTGAAGACGGCACTGTATGCTGTCCGCTGTCCCAGTTCCGCCGGCAACTTGGTTACCTGATAAGCTTAATAAACGCTCGGCCGAAGACACCTTGCACTGGCATCGATCTATCGGAAGCCAAGCCAGCGTTTTCTGGTTCGAAGCAGAAACAACTTGTGTTGTTTTTCGACTTTTCGATCCAGTGCCTCCACTGATCAGAGGCCACATTATCCCGGTACTCATTTCACTCAAATGCCAAGTGTGACATTGAACAGGGCAAGCCAAGATCAAACGCAAACCCCGTTATGAACTGCAACGACACCGTCGAGGCCGCTTTCTAATCTTCCTTAAAATCACGATTTACTGTTAAACGCTGGTATCTTCCGATCAATATTACTTCGCCGATCCTACGAATGCCTGTTAAGAAAAGTGAACAGAGTACGGGGAAGAGCCCTTTTTACACATTGCGGTAAAGCTGGACCACAGTCTACAGGTGAGATTAAGATTTTATTACGATTTACAAGAACTCAAAATAGTCAGCGGATTAGGCCTGGCGGCTGACTCAGTATTTTGCTAGTAGAAGTGAGGCATAGCCGCTCGGACCTGCCTGCTGCTGCGGACCATGCCATCATAACGGGTCATCAGCTCGACTGGGATAGCACGGAGATCTTAGACGTCTCATAAGTCGACGGTGCAAGGAAGCCTTGTGGCTGCACACCAACAGCAGCACGGTGAACAAGGACAAAGGACTGGAGATTGACACCTTGCGGCTAAGCTTGTTATTAGGGCAATATAATTAGACCCATGCAGCTGTACCTACTGATCAGACCACATACATCAAACAGACCTGAAGATGGCTGGGGGAACCCGTGCCGAAACGTGGTCTTTTTTTTTTTTTTAAATCTTTGCCTGACAAAGAAGCAGATTGTGTTGCAACATACAATGTCGCAGAAACCTTGTCTGTCACTAGTACTAGTAGTAGTTGGAACGCTTCAAAAAGGCAAGCATTCGCGCATTGGAAAGGAACGAGAACGCTTGTTGTTGGTTTCTTTTGTCTGCGTTAGCCACCCGCGAGGTGACAGCTAAGCAGCGGTTCCTGTAAGCATCGACGAGGATTTCTGCAGGAACCCATAAAAGAACAGGCAAGGCGTGGTGCGCGTACACGGGGGAGTTGCATGTCGATTTTAGCAAGCTACCGGGGTGTGCATGTGCGGTCCGCCGGTGCCGGAGCCCGGTACCGGCGGAATGATGAGTTTGTGGGAGACTTCAGCTGCATGAAGTCAGCCTAGTCAGGTGTGACTGTGAGGACTAGTAATCGTCCGTTTATGTCCTTCCCTTTCCTCTCTGCTCAAGAGCTAAGGGTTGATGAAAATCACCCAAAGTTAGTGACAAGAACCTGCAGCTGACCAAAATGAGGGCTTGCCTTAATTATTCTAAGGCCTGGTAAAGCAAAATACCTCGCCAACAGATCTCTTGGTTTTCCACCTCCACCTTTTGATTATTTGAGGATGGCTCATTGCTTTTCAGACCCATCTGCCCTTTGGAATAGGCAGCTCTGTCTGTTGTATTCTGTTTTCAAACCATGAAAGCACAAAGAGAAGAGTATGAGAGTAGAAGCATGCCATGACTGATTATATGAGGTAGTTCAACATTCAAGTGAAGGCCCTAATGAAAATATGCATCATGATTACTTCAGTGTAGGCTAGTATGTACTGGCCTACTTGTCAAACAAGGGCTGGAACAAATCGATTGAAGCCTAAACTTTCTGGAATCGAATACTGAACATTCTAAAATGGCTGCCATTTTGCCTTTTTTGTGTACAACCATACCATGTTTATACATACTAATAGTATGTATGTACATGTATGTTAAGATGACTTCCCCTTCACTGCATTGAACTTCATTGTCTTTTCACACAGTGCCGGTCTAAACCGTTCCGCATGTCTGTAATGACTTCCACACATGCACACTAAACTATCTACTGGAACTCTAGCGGGCAGCGGTGTGCCAAGCCCTGCCCTTTCCCATTTGCTAGGCATTGTACTTGCTCTGCCAGTGAAGAGAACAAAAGTCAATGTGGCCATGCACAGAGCTGATCAAGCTAACTGAGCTCAAGCGTACAGCTTGTGCAGTGTGCCAAGGCCTTCTAGCTATGGAAATTGAAGTGTTCCACAGGATTCAAAGTTACAGCACTGTCTCAGTTGTTGATAGAGGCAAACTTTCCCAGACAGTTGGGACACAGCCCGCATGATCATGATGAGAAAATTCACAACATCTTTGATGTGCTGAGATCACTGAGTAGCATCATAAGTTCTACACACTTTACTCTAGCACCACTGAGACATACCCCATACACTCCCTTTGATTTTTTTCGTGTTTTTGAACCCTTATTGAACTTTTGATTCTGAAATCCTCATCGAACATTCTAGAATGTGCAACTAATTCGTTTCAGCCCTAAATCAAACAAATTAAAGTCTGATATTTCTCTTTTTAACCTGCCTCTACCCTTGCACAGTCTGCTCTTAAGAGCGTCTGGGCATGGCTAATTATTTGTGGAAATACAACAAGTATGCGTTTGAAAGATGAACGTATGTAGTGAGTGCACTGAACTGTCCACATAAGAATACAAAAAGTGGTGGGCATGAGGAGAGAAAAAATCTCAATGACATGCTAGGTGTTTGTCACAGATCAAGAGAGCAATTAACGTGGAAAACTCTGACTTCTCTGTGTGTACAGATTTGACAACTATTCAGCTAACATGATTGTTGACGGAAAGCACATCAACTTGGGCTTGTGGGACACAGCTGGGCAGGAGGACTATGACCGCTTGCGACCGTTATCCTACCCTCAGTCTGATATCTTCTTGATATGTTTCAGCATTGACAACGGATTCTCCTACGACAACGTACTTACAAAGTGGTACCCAGAGGTCATGCTCCACTGCCCCAAGGTGCCGATCATTCTTGTCGGATTGAAATCCGACCTGCGTGATGACCCGGAAGTAGTCGAGCGACTCGCCGAGCAGAGGCGGCAACCGATCACTTACACGCAAGGCTTTGCTCTTGCAAAGAAGATCCGTGCACGGAAGTACCTGGAGTGTTCAGCGCTCAAGCAAAAGGGCCTCAACACACTCTTTCAGGAGGCAGTTCGGATAGCCATTACACCAGAGGTCGATCCCATCAAAAAGCCACGCAGACGAAACTGTCAACTTCTTTGACAATTGAAAAAGACATCATCAACTAAGAGCGTTTACAAGTAAGAACATATTTAGGTTGAGTCTCAGTGAGGAACCCTGTTGATAATTTGCGTCAGTATTTGGGTATCTTCAGAGTCACACATCATATATATAAGCTATGAACTAAAACTTTATCTGGCAAAATGTTTTACATATCCAACACGTACACACGAGTGCGCACACACACAAGCACGCACACACACACACACACACACACACACAAGGAATGTGTACTGGTCACATTAGTTTCTTCATCCTCAGAATCCTGCATGCATGTATAGCTTTCTATCTCTTCCTCCATGTCTGTCTGTCTTTCTCTCTTTAGCCTCCCTGCCTCTGTTTCTCCGACAACAAGCTGTATATTTGTTGTCATGTCCTCCCCATCAACTGAATTCACAAACGTTTTGTTAACTTGTTGACAAGCTGTTGATAAGCAATGTTTGATCTGTGGTGTATTGACAATGTAAGCAAAAGCTTCACATATTTGTGTCAAAGTGGTGGTCTGTATACTGTAGAAATGGAAATTTCATTTGGGGTTTTTTGAGGCAACCAGAGTTAACTAAAATTATTAATCCCAAACTAAATTTGTTCACCATCAGCTGCAGGGTAATGTAGTTGATGTAAGCTCGTTTTTGACTCCCAAAATTTGAATAATGAAAATAATTCCAAACAAAAATTTGTCTTTAAGAATTAACGAAATATTTCAAACAAGAATGCCCAGTTCTACAGTAATGTGAGAGTCGTAGTATGAACAATGTGCTGATGTCATTAGTTTCTTCACTATAGCCATGGGTAGGTTGTAAGTGCTCAGGGTTGAGTAAATGCGAATGTGTTTACGTGAAGAAACGAAGTCAGCCATCCTATCTCCTTTGAGTGTTATGAGGGTTCAGGTTTTCTGTAGCAGAATGTTTTGAATAATATACATTTGGTGTATTTTTTTTTTCATCCTTATACCAGCCAGTGCAAGGGAGTGCCAAACCCTGCCCTCACTGTTCACAAGAATGCGAAGACAGCTCTCTCTCTCTCTCTCTCTCTCTCTCTCTCTCTCTCTCTCTCTCTCCTTTTCTCTTTCTCTATGGTACAGAAATTGCCTTCTGGTCACACAAACCCTGATAAACAGTAAGAATACCTTTGCAAGTAGGGGGAAATGTTAGTGACCAACCCACTCACAGCCTTTACACAAATGTAGACACAGTGTACAAAACTTTCCATGTACCCCCTTCAAAATTTGTCTGTATAATGCAATGTATATGCTGGAGTCCACACCATCTGAGGAAAAATCATGCTCTAAGTAACCAGGACAACCATCGGCACAAAGGATCTGCTTTTCTTGAAAGAAAACTTTTTATGTAATGAAAGATTTTCTGCAACAAAAACTAATCAGGGTACCTTAAGACGCTTGTGGCTAAACCAAAAGCCAATTTTAATAAGTAGATTTTATGATAAATATGTCTTGCATACTCTTCTAAACTTACGAAATAACGTGCTAGTGAGATGATTAATTTTACTATGATGAGAGTTTCAATGAGAACTATCTTCAACAGGAAGACGTGTCAAGTGGTATTCATGGAGTTCAGTGTCTGTAACGGTGCATGGAGTATCTAAAAATAAATCATGCCCGCCACGAGACTTGGGAAACGCTAAAACGTCCCTCAATGACTGTGTGTGACAGAAGGTCGCCACCAAGCGATCAAGACCTGAACGAACCAGCAAGAAATAAATAATTTTGAGTTTGCAACAATTTGAGCACAAAAATGCAGCCTTTCAGTGGAAAATTTCATCATTGGTAGGAAAGAAATTTGATGGCATACCCAGAGCTATTCCTCCATGTGGAGGGCAGCCATATGTCAGCATCTTCAGCAGGGATGTGAAGTCTTTCTCACTGAGCTGTGGTGGCAAAATAAAGAAAAAGTCATTTCTAGAACGCTCGCACTTGGACTGCCCAATGACAAAGCACCCACCAGTGACCACATTCAACACTCTACAAACCGTCCACCGCACCATGCTGAACTATTGCCTGATTCCCAAACACCTGTAAGTAACTCTCGCACATGGCACGTGGATGTGCCACATATAAGCTACTGTCTGACTCGCTAACACCTTTCTCTAAAGACCACACCTGACCACCCAATAGCAGAGTATACAATTCCCATAGTCAATATAAGCTGATCATTTGAAAGAAACCTGACAAAGCTCCGAGCCTCTGAGGCAAAACGTCATATCAACAAACACTTGCTGCTGTAGTGAAGTACCCTTATTAAAATAACATGTCTGCTATAGTCTGTAACTACAGTGAAGAAGTGCCGCACGACAATTCAGTGGATTGACTTTACTGCCCACATGGCATTCCAGACAAAGGCTGGTTTTGCTTTTTTGTTGCAGCATGAACACCTGATCAGAAATTTACAATCTCTCTTCTATAACTTTCAAACCTTTGGTGAAATATATGTCTACTGTCTTTTAGCAGATGACACACCAAATAAAACCATATTCACACGCATGCATACACACCTACCAGGTGAATCTCTCAATCTCACAAGACTCTGACCTCGCCAGGGTAAGAACAAGCATACAAGCAGCAACTACCATAATTTCTCACTCATGTTTAATTTACCCCATCAAAAAATTTGCTTCCCTCAAGCCATGTAGCAAGAGGAGGAAAGCATGAGCCACCAGCGAAGGACTATTACAACAGAAGACATCCCATTTACTACGTAAAATCTGGTTCCTTAGAAACTTTCTTGCTTTGTAGTATATTAGAAAATGTCATCATGAGTATATGGAATACAGTCTGTCACCATCTTCTACAGCAAACAACTCAGGTATTGCTTAGAACTGCTAACCTTCAAGATATCGCACAGGATATGTCTTTGTACGGCTTGGTTGTGTACACGCATTGATCCACCCCCTACTTCCACTCCATTTAAGACAAGATCAAAGTGCTGTCCACGAACCTACAAAAAAAACACCTACTCAGTCATAAACGAAAAAATTCACACAATACTCACACATCTTTGAGAAAAGCAGCTGATAGTCAGAAACAGCATGCACTAAACACAATGCAGGCATGATAGAGGAGGGAGAGAGGGAGAAGTAGGCAAAGAAGAAGAAGAAGAAGAAGAAGAAGAAGAAGAAAAAGAAGAAGAAGAAGAAGAAGAAGAAAAAGAAGATGAAGAAGAAGAAGAAGAAGAAGAAGAAGAAGAAGAAGAAGAA
>JAOWAW010097433.1:0-15846 GCA_028565695.1 Nicola tetela
CGACTGTTCAGCAGGTCCTCCATGCTACTGTTGCACAACTTACAACGGTAGACGATTCTGACACTCTGCCCAATCACAACCCTCTTTTGGAGCAATTGCGCGACATTGCTCACGCTGGCCCTGACTACCAAGCTCTTCTACAGGCAGTCAACAAAGGGCTCCCAACCAACCACCATGATCTTCCGGTACCACTACGTCCTTACTGGTCAGTACGTGATGAACTAAGCAGCGACCATGGCCTTGTCCTAAAAGGAGTGCGCATCGTCATTCCTGTCACTGCCTGTCATAATGTGCTCAACCATCTTCATGCTGCTCATCAAGGCATTGAAGGCACGAAGCACCGAACCCGCCAGACCATTTGGCGGCCTGGCATCAACAGTGATATTGTCAATTGTACGCTCACCTGTGATGCGTGTCAGCGACAGCTTCCCTCTCAGACAAGAGAGCAACTTTTGCAAGAGCCCTTGCCGCAACACAATTCTAAAGCTGTTTCTATAGATCTTTTCAGTGTGGCTGGAAAAGATTTCCTCATCTACGCTGATCGTCTCTCTGGTTGGCCCACCGTTGTTGCATTTGAGGCAGGTACCTCGGCACAGCCCACAATCTCTGCTGTCAGAGCCTGTTTCGTCAGTCTTGGCGTGCCTTCCTGCCTCCGTTCAGACGGCGGACCACCCTTCAACAGTCATGCTTTTTCCTCTTTTTTTTGCGTTGCTGGGGAGTCACACACGAAATGTCCTCCCCACATTTTCCACAGTCGAATGGACATGCTGAGGCAGCGGTAAAGCGTGTCAAGACTTTGATGCTGAAGACTGCTCCCGATGGCAATATTGGCAACGAAGCGTTTGATGCTGGATTGTTGGAGCTGCGCAATACACCCAACAGTTTAGGACGTTCATCTGCCGAAATTGTATTTGGCCACCCCCTCCGCTCACTTGTCCCTGCTAATCACACATCCTTTGCTGCTACATGACACAAATCTGCAGCTAGGATAGATCTTAACTATGCTACTTCACGTGAGAGTGCAGCGTACTATTTCAACCGCACAGCTAAGAATCTACCTCCTCTGCACATTGACACAGAAGTTTGTGTGCAGAACTTTCGTTCAAAGCATTGGGACACTGTTGGCATTATTGTTGCCGTTGGCCAACATCGAACGTACCATGTACGTCTCCTGAGCGGTCGCCTTCTTTGGCACAATCGTCGTTTCTTACGGCATTATTACCCACCTGCAAGGCTGTAGATGTTGTCTATGCAATTTGACATTGTGTTTTATACTGAGCAATCTTTCAATCTCTTGTTTGCTTTACAGTTTTCTTTTTTCCTGTGTGTTTGCAGCCCACACGTTTTGCTTAGTGTGGTCTCCCGATGGGGGAGATGTGGAGATTTATATTTATCCACTTTCTCCTTTGAATGACATCATGCGCCATGGTGCTCCTGCTCTGTTTCTATTTTGAATTATGCTGATTATCCGTGCATGCTCACTGATCTCTCCATGTTTCTCTCTCTCTCTTCGCACACGTTGCAAAAGCAAGAAGAACATTGTTGCGTTCAGCTGTTGTAAGGGATCGGGCTTCCACATTATACAATGTGTACTGTGCCACGTCAATTTTGATTGCGCATGATTGATTCTTTTGATAATCATTCGTGCTGGCGAGCACATGGTCAGTTCTGAAAATGAGCAGTTGAGCGCGGTTGGCTTTCATCTTGCTCTGAGCTTGTTGTTTGGGTTGTGAGCTTTGACAGCACACATTGCCACTTTATAATATTGGCGACGAGGTAAAAAGAGTAGAAATTTGTTTTTGCTTTGCCTTCGAGGCAGACTAGTTCAATGGACAACGAAGGAAGCCGGTTGCCCCGTTTCACAACGACGGGAACGGCTGCAGAAGTCTCTCAACGTTGGAAATCGCGGCTCCGTTCATTTCAATATTTCACGGAGGGGAAAGGTATTACTGGTGCTCATCGCTTACGATGTCTTTTGTTGCATTATTTGGGCACTGAAGTGCAGGAACTATTCGAGGATCTTGAAGATCCATTGGTTGATAATCCGCCATCAGGAGATAACAAGTACAAGAAGGTCATTCTCATGCTGAGCGGACATTTTATCCCGCAGAGTAACCCCGTCTACGAGCGCCACGTCTTTCGCCAGATGACAATGAAATCAGGTGAGACAGCTGATCAATTTGTTGCTCGTCTTCGCCAGCAGGCTCATCTTTGTGGGTTTGTCAATTCTGAGCAGGTGAATGAACAAGTCCGTGACCAGCTGGTAGCATCGACAAATGACGACGAGCTGAGGAAAAAGTTGCTCAAGATCAAGGACCTGACAATCGCTAAGGCCATGGAAGAGGTGAGAGTATGGGAAGCCACGAAGCTCCAGGCAGCAAAAATGTCAGCATCGATTGATATTAATCGTTTACAGCGCAGCAAATTGACCGGTAAGCCTCGTGGTAGTGGTTCTCAACGTTCTGGTCATTCAAGTGCTACCGAATCTGTGAGATGTTTTTCGTGTTATCGTTCGGGTCATTTTGCGAAGTCTGCCAGTTGTCCTACCCATGATAGAAAATGCAAGAAGTGTGGCAAGAAGGGCCATTTCACGGTGTGCTGCAAATCAAAGTCAGCTAACTGTGTTACAGAAGATGTCAGCAACAGCCAAACCGATTCCTCAACGCATGGAGCATCATTCAGCATTGAAGCAATCCAGAAAGATAAGTCATACCCTCCCATGATTGTCGATGTCACTATTGCCAATGTTCCGTGTTCTATGGAGCTTGATACTGGTGCTGAAGTTTCCGTGTTGCCGTTGTCTGTCTGGTCGAAAATTTTGGTCATGTCACTCTTCGAAAATTGTCTGTAACTCTTCATCCGTATGGTGGGCAAATGTTGCGTGTGATTGGGGAGGCAGACGTAGAAGTTGTGTACCAGTCTCAGAAAATTACCGATTCTATTGTTGTTGTTGATACTAACGGTCCGCCATTGTTTGGGAGAAATTGGCTGATGAAGGTGCGCCTTGACTGGCGGACGTTGTGTTCAGTCAATGTTAACTCCAACTGTTCAGCTGATGACATTGTTGCTGAGTTTCTGAGTGTATTTGCAGAAGGTTTGGGGACCATCAAGGACCAGCAAGTGTCAATCCAGCTGCAAGGCTCTCCATCACCGAAATGCTGTGCAGCGCGTCCGTTGCTGTACGCGATGAAGGACAAGGTTGAGGGAGGAGCCTCAGCAACTCGAGGACGAAGGCATCATTCAACCCGTCAACCAAGCGGAATTGGCGTCCCTGATCGTTGTCGTGAGGACGAAGAACAACGGGATCCGCTTGTGTGCTGACTTCAAGACAACCATCAACAAGTACATCGATGCCCGCCAACACCCGATTCTGGATCCAAGTTTCTTGCTGGCGCAGCTTTCAGGTGGGCATGTGTTTTCTAAACTCAATCTTAGCCAAGCATATGCTCAACTGAAACTTGACAAAGATAGTCAGCGTTGTTGTGTTATTGCCACCCACAAGGGCTTGTACACATTTAACCGTTTACCTTTTGGCATCAGCAGCACCCCTGCCATTTGGCAGAAGACAATTGAAAAGATTCTCCAGGCTATTGACAGTGTCATTATCTTTTATGACGACATTTTGATTTGGGGAGCGGACCAAGCTGAGCATGACGCGAGACTCTGCGCAGTGCTCCAACGATTTGAAGAAGCTGGTTTGCGTCTTCACCGGGAAAAATGCCTCCTGTTGCAGTTGAAGGTAAACTACATTGGATATACCGTCGGTGAGGAAGGTCTCTGGCCGAGCCAAGAGAAGGTAGAAGCGGTCAAGAATGCTCCGCGCCCTCATGACGTGAGTACTCTTCGCTCTTTTCTTGGCCTTGTTAACTTCTTTGGTCGCTTCATATCTGAATGTTCGACATTATTGTACCCTCTGAATCAACTATTAAGGAAGGATGTCAAGTTTGTATGGTCAGATGATTGTGAGCGAGCTTTTGAGAGGGAAAGATTATCTTGTTTCTGATCCTGTCATGGCACACTATGATGTAAATACACCATTGATTCTTGAATGTGATGCTTCGGCTCAAGGCATTGGAGCTGTTTTATGTCATATCTACCCGGACAAGTCTGTCCGTCCGTTTGTATATGTTTCACGTGCATTATCATCTGCAGAGGCACATTACAGTCAAATCGAGCGAGAAGCGCTCACCATCATTTTCGCAGTGCGGCATCTCCATCAATACATCTTTGGTCGCCATTTCACATTCCGTACCGACCAAAAGCTGCTTGTAAAGATTTTCGGTCGACATGACTCCCTCAGCAAGACAGCAGCATCAAGATTACAATGCTGGGCAATAATCTTGGCGGAGTATGACTATGACCTCGAGTATATCCGTGGTAAGGAGAATGTGATTGTCAATTGTCTCTCTCATCTACCTACTCCATTGTCATTGCAAAATGAGCAAGCTGTTATCAATGCTGTGTCGTCATACTCATTTGATCCGTGTGAGCTGTTGCCCATTCAAGCCATTGATGTCGCTAAGGCTAGTAAAGCTGACCGGCATATTTCTCTTGCAATGTCCTATTACTGTGAGTGGTTGGCCTTCTGAAGTGCAGGGAGCATTGCTCCCATGATTGATTCTTTTGATAATCATCCTTGCTAGCAAGCACATGGTCAGTACTGAAAATGAGCAGTTGGGTGCGGTCAACTTTTGTCTTGCTCTGATCTTCTTGTTTGGGTTGTCAGCTTTGACAGCTCGAAGGGCCACTTTATAACAGCTGTGAACATGAAAAGGCCAATTCATGCTGAAGTCAACATGGATACATTCTTGAATACATAACTAGGTGTTAAAGAACATCTTATCAGCAAAAAAATTTTGCAGTGATCCTACATTACCCAGTAACAGCTTTCTATGTGACATCTACAGAATGCACATTTAGAAAAGAAACTTTACTTGTGCAGAATGCGTGCACAACTTGACCTTCTGCCAATTATTACAATATTTGTCATTCCAAATACAGTTGGTCCAAATCTTTCACGTTGTCTCTTCATCACGTGAAAAATGTTCCATATTACTGTTCCATTTTGCTACACGAGTTAGTGGTTGAGAGAATTGTGGAAGACCCCCACCTCTGTTACTTGAGGAAACGATGGTAACCCTCTTACTATATTCCCACACCGTATTTCTCTTGTCCTTATTCTTGTGCAGCCATCTTGTTAAATAAACAGACCAACCTCTTTCAAACTGTTATAACTACCCAATCAGCCTCCTTGCCTGAAAAACTCATATAACATTCACAGTCAGAAAAGGGAAAATTTCTCACAATTACAAACTCTGGTGAAATCCACTGAGAGAAATTATTTCATTTTGGATAATCATTCAAACTAAGATTTGTAGATTATCAGTATTTAAGAACTGCTTACATTGTCTGGCGTGTCCACCTTTGCTCCTGATGCAATCAAAGCTGAACAGACTTCTAAATGACCATTGCATGCTGCCATAAAAAGAGGAGTGGTGCCATCCTGGGTTTGCACACAAACATACACATGTATGTAAGAACTTGTAAACAGATGTGCACAATTTCTCACCTCCCTTGTTTAGCTGGCAACATGAAAAGGGTAACTCATGCTGAAGTCAATACGGATTACATTCTTGAATACATATCTAGGTGTTAAAGAACATCTTATCAACAGCAAAATTTTGCACTGATCCTACATTACCCAGTAACAGCTTTCTATGCAACATGTACAGACTGTACACTTAGAAAAAAAAACTTTACTCATGCAGAACGCGTGCACAACTTGACCTTCTGCCAATAAATACAATCTTTGTCATTCCAAAAACAGCTAGTGTAAATCTTTCACGTTGTCTCTTCATCACATGAAAAAAGTTCCATATTACTGTTCCATTTTGCTACATGAGTTAGCAGTGGAGGGAATTGTGGAAGACCCCCACCTGTATTACTTGAGGAAACGATGGTAACCCTCTTACTATCTTCCCACACCGTATTTCTCTTGACCTTATTCTTCTTCAGCCATCTTGTTAAATATACAGACCAACCTCTTTCAAACTGTTATAACTACCCAATCAGCCTCCTTGCCTGAAAAACTCATATAACATTCACAGTCAGAAAAGGGGAGATTTCTCAGAATTACCAACTCTCATGTAATACACTGAAAGACTTCATTTCAGTTTGGGTAATCATTCAAACACACCAACATTTATAGATCATCAGTATTGAAGGACAGCTTACATTGTGTGGCGTGTCCACCTTCGCTCCCGATGTAATCAAAGCCGAACAGACTTCTAAATGACCATTGTATGCCGCAGCACGCAGAGGAGTGCGACCATCCTGGGTTTGCACACAAACATACAAATGCATGTAAGAACTTGTACACAGATGTGCACAATTTCTCACCAGCCTTATTTAGTTGTCAACATGAAAAGGGTAATTCACACAGAATTCAACACGGATTACATTCTGGAATACATTACTAGGTGTTAAGAAACATCTTATCAACAGCAAAAATTTTGCAGTGTGCTTCATTACCTAGCAACAGCTTTCTACGCAAAACGTACAGAATGCACATTTAGAAAAGAACCTTTACTTGTGCAGAACGCGTGCACAGCTCGACCTTCCGACAATTAAAACAGTATTTCTCATTCCAAATAAAGTTGGTGCAAATCTTTAAGACTGTCTCTTCATCACCTGCAAAATGTTCCATATTACTGTTCCATTTTGCTACACGAGTTACCAGTTGAGGGAATTGTGGAAGACCCACACCTCTGTTACTTGAGGAAATGATGGTAACCCTCTTACTATATTCCCGCACCGTATTTCTCTTGTCCTTATTCATGTTCTGCAATCTTGTCAAATAAACAGACCAACCTCTTTTAAACTGTTATAACTACCCAATCAGTCTCCTTGCCCGAAAAACTCATATAACATTCACAGTCAGAAAAGGGCAGATTTCTCACGAATTACAAACTCTGATGTAATACACTGAAAGACTTTCTTCCATTTTGGGTAATCATTCAAATACACAAAGATTTATAGATCATCAGTATTGAAGAACTGTTTACATTGTGTGGTGTGTCCACGTTTGCTCCTGATGCAATCAAAGCCGAACAGACTTCTAAATGACCTTTGTATGCCGCCATAAACAGAGGAGTGGTGCCATCCTGGGTTTGCACACAAACATACACATGTATGTAAGAACTTGTAAACAGATGTGCACAATTTCTCACCTGCCTTCTTTAGCTGTCAACATGAAAAGTGTAATTCATGCTGAAGTCAACACGGATTACATTCTTGAATACATAACTAGTTGTTAAGGAATATCTTATCAACGGCACAATTTTGCAGTGATCCTACATTACCTAGCAAAAGCTTTCGATGCGACATGTGGACAATGCACATTTAGAAAAGAAACTTTACTTCTCAAAAATGCGTGTACAACTCGATCTTCTGCATATTAATACAATCTTTGTCATTCTAAATAAAGTTGGTGCAAATCTTCCACATTGTCTCTTCCTCACGTGAAAAATGTTCCATATTACTGTTCCATTTGGCTACACAAGTTAGCGGTTTAGGGAATTGTGGAAGAGCCCCACCTCTGTTACTTGAGGAAACGATGGTAACCCTCTTACTATCTTCCCACGCTGTATTTCTCTTGTCCTTATTCTTCTTCAGTCATCTTGTAAAATAAACAGACCAACCTCTTTCAAACTGTTATAACTACCCAATAAGCCTCCTTGCCTGAAAAACTCATATAACATTCACAGTCAGAAAAGGGCAGAATTCTCACAATTACAAACTCTGGTGTAATACACTTAAAGACTTCATTTCAGTTTGGGTAATCATTCAAACACACTAAGATTTATACATCATCAGTATTCAAGAACTGCTTACATTGTCTGGCGTGTCCACGTTCACTCCCGATGTAATCAAAGCTGAACAGACTTCTAAATGACCATTCTGTGCTGCCATAAAAAGAGGAGTGGTGCCATCCTGGGTTTGCACACAAACATACAAATGCATGTAAGAACTTGTACATGGACGTGCACAATTTCTCCCCTGCCTTATTTAGCTGTGAACATGAAAAGGGTAATTCATGCTGAAGTCAACACGGATTACATTCTTGATTACATAACTAGGTGTTAAGGAGTCTTATCAACAGCAAATATTTCGAGTCATCCTACATTACCTAGCAACAGCTTTCTATGTGACATCTACAGAATGCACATTTAGAAAAGAAACTTTACTTGTGCAAAATGCGTGCACGACTTGACCTTCTACCAATTAATACAATATTTGTCATTCCAAGAACAGTTGGTGCAAATCTTTAAGACTGTCTCTTCATCACGTGAAAGATGTTCCATATTACTGTTACATTTCGCTACACGAGTTAGCAGTTGGGGGTATTCTGGCAGACCCCACCTTTGTTACTTGAGGAAACAATGGTAACCCTCTTACTATAATCCTACACCATACTTCTCTTGTTCTTATTCTTCTTCAGCCATCTTGTTAAATATACAGACCAACCTCTTTCAAACTGTTTTATCTAGCCAATCAGCCTCCTTGCCAGAAAAACTCATATAACATTCCCAGTCCAAAAAGGGCAGATTTCTCACAATTACAAACTCTGAGGTAATACACTGAAAGACTTCATTTCAGTTTGGGTAATCATTCAAACACACCAACATTTATAGATCATCAGTATTGAAGAACTGTTTACATTGTGTGGCGTGTCCACGTTCGCTCCCGATGTAATCAAAGCTGAACAGACTTCTAAATGACCATTGTATGCCGCAGCACGCAGAGGAGTGCGGCCATCCTGGGTTTGCACACAAACATACACATGCACGTAAGAACTTGAACACAGATGTGCACAATTTCTCACCTCCCTTGTTCAGCTGTCAACTTGAAAAGGGTAATTCGTGCTGAAGTCAACATCGATTACATTCTTGAATACATAACTAGTCGTTAAGGAACATCTAATCAACAGCAAAACTTTGCACCGATCCTACATTACCTAGCAACAGCTTCCTATGTGACATGTACAGAATGCACATTTAGAAAAGAAACTTTACTTGTGCAGAATGCGTGCACAACTCGACCTTCTGCCAATTAATACAGTATTTGTCATTCCAAAAACAATTGATGCAAATCTTCCAAGTTGTCTCTCCATTACGTGCAAAATGTTCCATATTACTGTCCCATTTTGCTACACGAGTTAGCGGTTGAGGGAATTGTGCAAGACCCCCACCTATGTCACTTGGAACAACGCTGGTAACCCTCTTACTATGTTCCCACACCGTATTTCTCTTGTCCTTATTCATGTTCAGCCATCTTGTCAAAGAAAGAGACCAACCACTTTCAAACTGTTATAACTACCCAATCAGCCTGCTTTCCTCACAAACTCATATAACATTCACAGTCAGAAAAGGGCAGATTTCTCACAATTACAAACTCTGATGTAATACACTGAAAGACTTCATTTCATTTTAGATAATCATTCAAACATATCAAGATTTATAGATCATCAGTATTGAAGAACTGTTTACATTGTCTGGTGTGTCCACGTTCGCTCCTGATGCAATCAATGCTGAACAGACTTCTAAATGACCTTTGTATGCCGCCATAAACAGAGGAGTGGTGCCATCCTGGGTTTGCACACACATACACATGCATGTAAGAACTTGTACAGAGATGGGCACAAGTTCTCACCTCCCCTGTTTAGCTGTCAACATGAAAAGTCTAATTCATGCTGAAGTCAACACGGATTACATTCTTGAATACATAACTAGGTGTTGAAGAACATCTTATCAATAACAAAACTTTGCACTGATCGCACATTACCTAGCAAAAGCTTTCTATCCGAAGTTTATAGAATGCACATTTAGAAAAGAAACTTTACTTGTGCAGAATGCGTGTACAACTCGATCTTCTGACAATTAATACAGTATTTGTCATTCCAAATACAGTTGGTCCAAATCTTCCACATTGTCTCTTCATCACATGCAAAATGTTCAATATAACTATTCCATTTTGCAACACGAGTTAGCGGTTGAGGGAATTGTGGAAGACCCCCACCTCTGTTACTTGAGGAAACGATGGTAACCCTCTTACTATCTTCCCACACCGTATTTCTCTTGTCCTTATTCTTGTTCAGCCATCTGGTCAAATAAACAGACCAACCTCTTTCAAACTGTTATAACTACCCAATCAGCCTCTTTGCCTGAAAAACCCATGTAACATTCACAGTCAGAAAAGGGCAAATTTCTCACAATTACAAACTCTGGTGTAATACACTGAAAGACTTTCTTTCAGTTTGGGTAATCATTCAAACACACCGGCATTTATAGATCATCAGTACTGAATAACCGCTTACATTGTGTGGCGTGTCCACGTTCGCTCCCAATGCAATCAAAGCTGAACAGACTTCTAAATGACCATTGTATGCTGCAGCACGAAGAGGAGTGCAGCCATCCTGGATTTTCACACAAACATACACATGCATGTTAGAACTTGTTCATTCATGTGCACAATTTCTCACCTACCTTGTTTAGCTGTCAAAATGAAAAGGGTAATTCATGCTGGAGTCAACACGGATTACATTCTTGAATACATAACTAGTTTTTAAGGAACATCTTATCAACAGAAAAAGTTTCCAGTGATCGTACATTACCTAACAAAAGCTTTCGATGCGACATGTACAGAATGCACATTTAGAAAAGAAACTTTATTTGTGCAGAACGCGTGCAATACTCGATCTTCCGCCAACTAATACAATATTTGTCATTCCAAATAAAGTTGGCACAAATCTTTAAGACTGTCTCTTCATCACGTGAAAAATGTTCCATATTACTTTTCCATTTTGATACACGAGTTAGCGGTTGAAGGAACTGTGGAAGACCCCCACCTCTGTTACTTGAGGCAACGATAGTAACCCTCTTACTATATTCCCAAACCGTATTTCTCTTGTCCTTATTCTTCTTCAGCCATCTTGTCAAATAAACAGACCAACCACTTTCAAACTGTTATATCTAGCCAATCAGCCTCCTTGCCTGAAAAACTCATATAAAAATTAAAGTCAGAAAAGGGGAGATTTCTCAGAATTACCAACTCTGATGTAATACACTGAAAGACTTTCTTTCATTTTGGGTAATCGTTCAAACACACCGACATTTATAGATCATCAGTATGGAAGAACTGCTTACATTGTCTGGCGTGTCCACCTTTACTCCCGATGTAATCAAAGCTGAACAGACTTCTAAATGACCATTGTATGCCGCCATAAACAGAGGAGTGCGACCATCCTGGGTTTGCACACAAACATACACATGCATGTAAGAACTTGTACACAGATGTGCACAATTTCTCACCTGCCTTCTTTAGCTGTCAACATGAAAAGGGTAATTCATGCTGGAGTCAACATGGATAAAATTCTTGAATACACAACTTGGTGTTAAAGAACATCTTATCAACAGCAAAATTTTGCACTGATCCCACATTACCTAGTAACAGCTCTCTACACGACATGTACAGAATGCACGTTTAGAAAAGAAACTTTACTTGTGCAGAACATGTGCAACGATTGAAACCCTCCTACTATATTCCCACACCGTATTTCTCTTGTCCTTATTCATGTTCTGCAATCTTGTCAAAAAGCAGACCAACCTCTTTCAAACTGTTATAACTACCCAATCAGCCTCCTTGCCTGAAAAACTCATATAACATTCACAGTCAGAAAAGGGCAGATTTCTCACAATTACAAACTCTGATGTAATACACTGAAAGACTTCATTTCAGTTTGGGTAATCGTTCAAACACATCAAGATTTATAGATCATCAGTATTGAAGAACTGCTTACCTTGTCTGGCGTGTCCACCTTCGCTCCTGATGCAATCAATGCTGAACAGACTTCTAAATGACCATTGTATGCGGCCATAAACAGAGGAGTGCGGCCATCCTGGGTTTGCACACAAATATACACATGTATGTAAGAACTTGTACACAGATGTGCACAATTTCTCACCTGCCTTCTTTAACTGTCAACATGAAAAGAGTAATTCATGCTGAAGTCAACATGGATTACATTTTTGAATACAAAACTAGGTGTTAAAGAACATCTTATCAACAGCAAAA
This sequence comes from Nicola tetela, assembly GCA_028565695.1. Lineage (NCBI taxonomy): Eukaryota > Metazoa > Porifera > Calcarea > Clathrinida > Clathrinidae > Nicola > Nicola tetela. The sequence goes on from JAOWAW010097433.1 coordinate 12,133, forward strand.
TTTTGCAGTGATCCTACATTACCTAGTGACAGCTTTCTACACGACATGCACAGAATGCACGTTTAGAAAAGAAATTTTACTTGCGCAGAGCGCGTGCACAACTTGACCTTCTACCAATTAATACAATATTTGCCATTCCAAAAACAGTTGGTGCAAATCTTCCACATTGTCTCTTCATCACGTGAAAAATGTTCCATATTACTGTTCCATTTTGCTGCAGGAGTTAGAGGTTGAGCGAACTGTGGCAGACCCCCACCTCTGTTACTTGAGGCAACGAAGGTAATCCTCTTACTATGTTCCCACACCGTATTTCTCTTGTCCTTATTCTTCTTCAGCCATCTTGTTAAATAAACAGACCAACCTCTTTCAAACTGTTTTATCTAGCCAATCAGCCTCCTTGCCAGAAAAACTCATATAACATTCACAGTCAGAAAAGGGCAGATTTCTCACGAATTACAAACTCTGATGTAATACACTGAAAGACTTTCTTTCATTTTGGGTATTCATTCAAACACACTAAGATTTATAGATCATCAGTATTGAAGAACTGTTTACATTGTGTGGCGTGTCCATGTCCGCCCCTGATGAAATCAAAGCTGAACAAAATTCTAAATTGCCCTTGTATGCCGCAGCATGCAGAGGAGTGCGGCCATCCTGGGTTTGCACACAAACATACAAATGCATGTAAGAACTTGTTCAATGATGTGCACAATTTCTGTCCTGCCTTCTTTAGCTGGGAACATGAAAAGGGTAATTCATGCTGAAGTCAACATGGATTACATTCTTGAATACATTACTAGTTGTTAAGGGACATCTTATCAACAGCAAAATTTTGCAGTGACCCTACATTACCTAAAAACAGCTTTCCATGTGACATGTACAGAATGACCATTTAGAAAAGAAACTTTACTTGTGCAGAACACGTGCACGACTTGACCTTCTGCCAATTAATACAATATTTGCCATTCCAAAAACAGTTGGTGCAAATCTTTCACGTTGTCTCTTCATCACCTGCAAAATGTTCCATATTACTGTTCCATTTTGCTACACGAGTTAGCGGTTGAGGGATTTGTGTAAGACCCCAACCTCTGTTACTTGGGCAACAATGGTAACCCTCTTACTATGTTCTCACACCATATTTCTCTTGTCCTTATTCATGTTCAGCCATCTTGTCAAAGAAAGAGACCAACCACTTTCAAAGTGTTATCACTAACCAATCAGCCTCCTTCCCTGACATACTAATACAAAATTGACAGTCCGAAAAGGGGAGATTTCTCAGAATTACCAACTGTGATGTAATACACTGAAAGACTTCATTTCATTTTTGGGTAATCATTCAAACACACCAAGATTTGTGGATCATTAGTAATGGAGAATTGCTTACATTGTCTGGCGTGTTCACGTTCGCTCCTGATGTAATCAAAGCTAAAAAGACTTTTAAATGACCATTGTATTCTGCAGCATGCAGAGGAGTGCGACCATCCTGGGTTTGCACACAAACATACACATGCATGTAAGAACTCGTACACAGATGTGCACAATTTCTCACCTCCCTTGTTTAGCTGTCAACTTGAAAAGGGTAATTCATGCTGAAGTCAACACGGATACATTCTTGAATACATAACTAGGTGTTGAAGAACATCTTATCAACAGCACAATTTTGCAGTGAACCTACATTACCTAGCAACAGCTTTCTACACACCATCTACAGAATCCACATTTAGAAAAGAGACTTTACTTGTGCAGAATGCGTGCACAATTCGACCTTCTGCAATTTAATACATTATTTGTCATTCCAAATGCAGTTGGTGCAAATCTTTAAGATTGTCTCTTCATCACGTGAAAAATGTTCCATACTACTGTTCCATTTCACAACATGAGTTACCAGTTGAGGGAATTGTGGAAGACTCCCACCTCTGTTACTTGAGGCAACGATAGTAACCCTCTTACTATATTCCCACACCGTATTTCTCTTGTCCTTATTCTTCTTCAGCCATCTTGTTAAATAAACAGACCAATCTCTTTAAAAGTGATATAACTACCCAATCAGCCTCGTGGCCTGAAAAACTCATATAACATTCCCAGTCAGAAAAGGGCAAATTTCTCACAATTACAAACTCTGAGGTAATACACTGAAAGACTTCATTTCAGTTTGGGTAATCATTCAAACACACTAAGATTTATAGATCGTCAGTATTGAAGAACTGTTTACATTGTCTGGCGTGTCCACGTTTGCTCCCCATGAAATCAAAGCTGAACAGACTTCTAAATGACCATTGTATGCCGCAGCACGCAGAGGAGTGCGGGCATCCTGGGTTTGCACACAAACATACACATGCACGTAAGAACTTGAACACAGATGTGCACAATTTCTCACCTTTAGCTGTCAACATGAAAAGTGAAATTCATGCTGAAGTCAACATCGATTACATTCTTGAATACACAACTAGTTGTTAAGGAACATCTTATCAACAGCAAAATTTTGCAGTGATCCTGCATTACCTAGTAAAAGCTTTCTACGCAACATATACAGAATGCACGTTTAGAAAAGAAATTTTTACTTGTGCAGAATGCGTGCACAACTTGACCTTGTGCCAATTAATACAAACTTTGTCATTCCAAATACAGTTTGCGCAAATCTTTCACGTTGTCTCTTCATCACCTGCAAAATGTTCCGTATTACTGCTCCATTTTGCTACATGAGTATGCGGTTGAGGGAATTGTGGAAGACCCCCACCTCTGTTACTTGAGGCAACGATGGTAACCCTCTTACTATCTTCCCGCATCGTATTTCTCTTGTCCTTATTCATGTTCAGCCATCTTGTTAAATAAACACACCAACCTCTTTCATAGTGTTATAACTAGCCAATCAGCCTCCCTGCCTGAAAAACTCATATAACATTCACAGTCAGAAAAGGGCAGATTTCTCACAATTACAAACTCTGGTGAAATCCACTGAGAGAAATCATTTCATTTTGGATTATCATTCAAACACATCAACATTTATAGATCATCAGTATTGAAGAACTGCTTACATTGTGCGGCATGTCCACCTTCGCTCCCGATGCAATCAAAGCTGAACAGACTTCTAAATGACCATTGTATGCCGCCATAAACAGAGGAGTGCGGCCATCCTGGGTTTGCACACAAACATACACATGCATGTAAGAACTTGTACACAGATGTGCACAATTTCTCACCTGTCTATTTTAGCTGTAAACATGAAAAGGGTAATTCATTCCGAAGTCAAAACAGATTACATTCTTGAATACATAACTAGGTGTTAAGGAACGTCTTATCAACAGCAAATGTTTGCACTGATCCTACATTCCCCAGTAACAGCTTTCTATGAAACATGTACAGACTGAGTGGAAATTTAGAAAAGAAACTTTATTTGTGAAGAATGCGTGCACAACTCGATCTCCTGCGAATTAATACAATATTTGTCATTCCAAATACAGTTGGTGCAAATCTTCCACATTGTCTCTTCATCACGTGAAAAATGTTCCATATTACTGCTCCATTTTGCTGCATGAGTTAGCGGTTGACAGAGTTGTGGAAGACCCTCACCTCTGTTACCTGAGGAAACGATGGTAATCGTCTTACTATCTTCCCACACCGTATTTCTCTTGTCCTCATTCTTCTTCAGCCATCTTGTTAAATATACAGACCAACCTCTTTCAAACTGTTATAACTACCCAATCAGCCTCCTTG
>JAOWAW010097655.1:0-15835 GCA_028565695.1 Nicola tetela
GGATGCACATGGTGTCAAATATTGATTTGTGCATTGCCATTGTACACACCAATAAAGTCTGTCGGTTTGTCAGGATTGTTTGTTGTGTTATACACTAATAGCAGCTTACACCAAAGATGCGTTTAGAGCACATATCAATTGTCCTTGAGGGTTGATGTCAGCTCGATGCACCTCAGTCACTGGAATAGGGCTTATTGTGTCCTCTGCAAAAGATGTACTAAAAGACGTCTGGGATGTCCTTCCTGCACTTTCTCTCTCTCTGCCAACAATTATTGTTGGTGGAATTTCTGTAGAAAAGAAGAACCAAAGGCTCTTGTTACTACCCACAGTGATTTATAATGTCAGGGTATAAACCTCTTCTTTCTAATTTGTGGCATCCCGGTGTTGAGTGATGGCACTACCAGCCAAATGGTGAAGATGCATATATTTTTGGTGCTAGCTGCTGGTGCAATTATCTTCAATCACATGCAGCCCCGACAATTGCACACATGCCACAGCAGGGTACAACACGCCTGCACAGGGGAAACTGATGTTATTGTAACATTTTAGGAATGATCTCATGATTTAGATAGGACATTAAACTCAAGCAAATCAACCTAGCTAATGCCTTGCAGATACTGGAGGAGAACCCATGCAATGTCTTCAGAGGAAAATGCAACAAATCGTGGTTGGCTGTGATAATCACACTGCAGGAAAGGAGTATGCATAACATGCCTACAGTGAGGTAGCTGTACAAGGTGCAATGACTAGCATGTATACAGTAAGGTAGCTGTGCAAGGTGTAATGATTAGCATACATACTGTGAGGTAGCTGCGCAAGGCATAAAGCCTATTATGTAAACAGTAAGGTAGCTGTGCAAGGCGTAATGAATAGCATACACACAGTGAGGTAGCTGTGCAAGGTGTAATGAGTAGCATGCAAACAGTGAGATAGCTGTGCAAGGCGAAATGAATACCATGCAAACAGTGAGATAACTGTGCAAGGTGAAATGAATACCATGCAAACAGTGAGATAACCGTGCAAGGCATGATTAGTGCATGCACTGAGCTACGTGTGCAAGGCCTATCGAGTGCAGGAACGGATGAGTGGAGAGGCTGGCTGTCAATGGATCTCTGAGTTTAGATAAGGCCAACTTTTCTCCATGATTATCCATTGCAGAAAGAAAGAATACTGCATGTCATTCAGCTCCACATGCAGTGTTGGGAAAAACATTATTGAGAAAAATCATAAATCCATCTTGAGTCATAATAAGTGGAGCTAAAGATAATCCTTGTGGAGGATTGTGACATTTTATGTATGGCAGGGGTAGTGTGTACCCCTTCAGAATAATGGTGACCACAAACATTTAGTACTCGTTATGGTACATGTGGTCTCATGATGTAAGCCAAACTCTAACACACCAACCACCAAGTAGTAGCTTTTGTACATGTGTTGTGATGATATAACCTCAACCTCTATCCTTGTCACCTAGCAGTAGCTTTTGTACATGTAGCTGATAATGTAATCTCAATCAGCCTGAGACTAATCCTGTCACCAAGTAGTAGCTGAGTTTTGTACATATAGTGAGACAACGTAACCTGAACCTCTAACCCTGTCAATAAATAGCAGTAAATGTACATGTAGTCTCAACCCCTAATCTTTACTCAGTGCTGGAGAATAAAAGGGGCAGACAGATTCTTTATGCGTAACTAATAAAAAATAGGTAAGGAAGTATGACTGCACGTGGCAATGTTTCTTAACCATCAGTTCAGGAAGGCACTGCAGGCTGGACCTTTGAAAATATGGCAGATCATGCAAGCTGTCAAATTATGACCAAAGTTGTGCAAATGGATCGATTGCACGATACTAGGGCGCCATTTGGAATGCGGATAGCTGAGCTCCTGCCTATCCCCAGCTGAATCCCACAATTCACGCCTCGCACAACTGCAGCTGCTTTGTGCTGTGCGCTGTAGGCCCAAGGTTATAGTGGACAAAGTGATCAATTTTGCAGCTGGAAGACCGGTGTGTGAAGCCAGCACATGTGGCCTTGAAGCTGCCTGTACCTTCGAGTTTCCAGTGTCGAAGACTCGGAAACTCTCCAAAAGATTTTGGAAGCTATGGCTGAAGGAAAAGCCGATGTTACTGTGAAATCAGTAGGCGGCACTTCGAGAAAAGCAGACAGTACTTGGCCGTGAAAGGTTGGGCAGTATAATGTCCTTGAGAGTGGTTGGTACAATGTCTCCCCGGTGAGCCACTGCTGTCTTTCACTGTGATTGACAGCTTTTTGAGGCAGGTGAGTGAAGATGTTGGTGGTGCTGGCAAGCAGGGGAAAGCTAGTCGAGAGGGCTGGATAATGTTTTGTGAAGAACATGTCGGATCTTCTCAAGTGTGTACTATTGACAGTAGCGACAATGGTCACTTGTTTGGGCCGTCATGCATGCATCTTTCCATGTCCATGCGGCATACAAGGTGGTGCTATTTGTCCTATCGGTTGACTCCTCGATGATGAAGGCAGAGATCAGGTTCCAGCAGCTGCTAGTAAGTCAAGCTCAACTACTGTCACAATCAGTGCTGCATATTATAGATGCCCTGCCAGCACATCTAGTGTTTGCAAGCATAGTGTTGCGACTCTGTATCAGCTGTGGGACTTTCAACAACGAGGATGCACAATCATTCCACAAGAGAAGTCCTGTAAAGACACAGCAGCCTACTGGATGCTGCCCTCGTCCAGTCATGACTGTAATACTCCAGTGTTGTGGAATGACATGGTATTTATCAAACACCAAAGACCATCAACAGAGTCAACAGACGTAATAAGACAAGAAAAAAAGGTGTGTATTAAGCAATATGGCAGAGGAAAGTTCCAGCCTCTACTGGTACAGTTGAGCTTTGTTAACAGCAGCTCAATCAGGCAGATGGTTGACGATCTGGAGGCTGAAGACTTAGTTTGTGATTTGACTGGCATTTTGAAAAGCAATGGTTGCCAGTCAACGATGTACCGTAAGGGTGCAGTCGTTTCTCACTATCATCCATTCACAAAAGATTGTCCTGCACCCACATCGATGGCACCTGTGGTAGACTTCCCTCCATATTTGTTGTCGGAAGTCTCTAACACTCCGGAAGATCACCTGTTGACAACTTTGGAGCACAGCTGCCACAGCGAAAGTGTTACTTCTCTACCACTACCAACATTGCATACACAACCGATGCAAGATCATGATATGGTTCTCACTGAAGATCTGCAAAAAGTTCTTGAGCAGCGCAGTGTCCGCATAACAGAAAATGGAGCTCAACTATTTGAAGAATCGGCACTCGCAATCTGTCAGAAAGCGACTTGTGGTACTCAGCCAGGTCAAATTGACTGACGGCATCCAATTTTGGCCATGTTGTAAACATGCGCAACACCACAAACAGAAAAGGAGTTGCTTTGCAGCTGATCTTGTCAAAGTGAGTTACTGAGGCTATGGTTTGGGGTAGAGAATATGATAAGGTAGCACTGGAAAAGTATGCTACAGTCCAGAAAGTCTCTGTTCAACCCATTGGCCTTGTTGTTGACCCCCGCTGCTGTTGGCTAGGTGCATTTGCCGATGGTATTGTACATGATGAGCATGAGAATGGAGAAGGATTGGTGGAGGTGAAGTGTCCCTTCAAAGAATGCTATGGCAGCATCAACAACATTCTAGAATGCTCCACTGATAAATTCTTGTGGAGAGATTGGAATGGACAGATAGTTGTGCATTCCTGTCACAAGTACTATTTCCAGGTGATAGGCCAAATGGCTATTTGCAAGAAGAACTGGTGTGAATTTTTTGTTCTTACATTGTCTAACTACTTTGTGAAGCGTTTCCATTTTGACCCAAATTTGTGGGCTCGCATGAAAACGTCACTGAATGCATTTTATTTTGACCACATGCTGTCATGCATTAGTGGACACACTTGAGCACTGAATTAATCTTAATGATGACAGTGCACTGTACATGATCAGTATTTTGTTAGTATTTTTGCCATTTGTGTGTATGTTGTGGCATCACGCCCTCATAGCACGCAGCTTGGACTGAAAACTGGCTCTCTCATCATAAATGAGTTTTGTGCCCTGCATACAGAAGAAAATAGTGGACTGAAGGTATAGTGCGCTGTTAAACCTACAAACTGATCGGACCAGGAAGATCATTTATATCAGATCTGCTTAACTAAAGTGTTAGGCAACCTCCCAAGAAGTCTGAGGCAAATACACAACCGTGTACATATCATATTGCAACTTGAGCAGTTGGGCATGCACTAACCCTAAAAAGAAGTGTTAGAAAAGACAAAGCTACTGCAGGGTGAAAAGCACAAGACTGAACTCCTGGGCAGCCACAGTCTCATTCAGGTACCAAGCCAAATGCGTTGGCATATCTAGTGGTTCAGCATCCAAAAGAGGCGCAGCGATAAGTGCACCTCGTGGTGGATGGACATGCGAATCCAGAAAGTAAAGCTGGCCTTTGTCAATCATGATCAAATGGCTGATTCTCACTTGAAAGAACTCCAGGAACTTTGCGTCGAACTCATCAGTGAATGTTACAGTCAGTAGTGAATCTCTTTAGTAATGTTTGTGCAAAATGTAGACCTACTATTATTACTTGCCCTAAGTTTCTCGGATAGGCTCTCTTGCCACAGCTGGCACCAGCTGATCAAGGGCGCTCATTGCTGAATAGCGCTTAGAATTACATGCTGGCACAACTGCGAGTGCTGCTGCTCTGCCTACGCTCAGACCAAATGATACGGCCAAGTGCTATCCCCGTTCGAAAGGGTGCCCTAGTATCATGCAAAGGGTGCATTGCTGCTTTCCTCAGGGAGTCCATACCCACAGCTAAGAAGATTGCCACTGCAGCTGTGCCTGTTCGAAAATATAATTTTCCCCTGGCTGTGGCAAAGTCGATTAATTAAGGGCAAGAAGCACAGGAAACAAATAGATGAAATTCTTGATTTCTAGGTCACACCAAGGATTGTCTATGCCTTCAGGATATTGTCCCTCAATGTTAGCATGCCTCATGTGCAAAGTCAAACTACGTATTGTGCAATTATTACATAATCAAAATCAAGGAAGGCTAAGCTCCTTAGATCAGATTAACTACTGCAGTCTAGTCTCAACTCAATGCCATAATGATTTAAAACAGACTTCCTTACCAGTACAGTTTACGCCATTTCCAGTGAATCCAAACACACAGGAACAAGTAAAGTCCCTGGGATCCATCAATGTTGGTGCAAGGTTTATGCAATCAGCATTGCTGTGACAGTTATTATTGCCAGTTTCACACTGATTGATATCTGAAAAGGAGAGAGTGACCCACACCTGTCATTTCTAGTAAAGGGAACATCTGTACAGTGGCCATGAGTTTAGTCACATCAAAGAGCCATTCTTATAATATACATTCATCTTGCCTCTCGAGCCCCGTCTGAAGATGGATTCGAAATTCCTTGCACAATTACTGGGTTTGCATTAGTGTGTGAGGCTGAAAGAGAGAGAGAGTGTGTGTGTATGTGTGTGTGTGTGCGTGCGTGTGTGTGTGTGTTGTGAGTGTGTGTGTATGCGTGTGTGTAAATTTTAGAAGAAAGGTGTAAGGAACAGAGCACATCTCATACGTAAAAAGACTGGAAGCAAATTGAAAATTACAACAGCAGCAATTGGCCTGCTCATCAGTCAATGCTAGTCAACTCCCTGTCAGTACAGAAACCAAAGTGCAGACAGAGAGAGAGACACCTACAACACTAGTACAAGACTAACCCCATTCTGTTTTGGGACCTAATTGAGACAGAAGGACAGTAAAACATGGCAGAGAGCCCCAAGGCTGCACAAGGAACAGCTAGATTCAAAGTAATTTGAAAGACAGGCTTGCACCAGTTACAACTGCAACTGCTCATACGCTGTGTTGTCCATGAAAACCACATGCACTACATCACACGTGTACCTATTGTCTTAGCAAAGTCACACATGCTCTTATCTCATATACTGCAATAGACACGCCACTCCCATACGCTGCATCGTGTGTATGGTTGGGGTGACAAAGAAGAAGAAGAGAAAGAGAATTTTTCCAAAATAAATTAAAAAAGTAAATGAACCAAGATAAATTTCAAATTTATATAATTAAAATTTAGAAAGGAAGCATGGTCGTGCAGGTGATGCAGTTTTTGGTGAGTATGTTGAAGAGAGTTTTTTTCTATTGTTGTTTGTGGTAGAGGGTGATAGAGTTTGTGGCTGCGTGTGTGTAAAGGCAATACAACACTAAGGTACATCTAACCAAATCTTACTGAGTTTTTAATAATAATAATAATAATAACAATAACAATAATAATAACAATAATAATAATAATAATAATAATAATAATAATAATAATAATAATAACTACCAGGCAGCAGCAAAAGTCACAGACTCACCATAAACCTGAAGCTATGGTAAGGGATTATATCCTGACTTTGGTAGATATAGAGAAAGCATCGGGTCTGTCTGGTACGGATTTGCGTGATTTTATCAAAGAGCAGCAGGATAGAGAGTGAGAAGAGCTTCGTTTGCAACGTGAAGTAAGTCAGAAACGGGAAGCGGCGATGTTGAGAGAAGCCAAACTTCGAACCTAAGAGAGAGCCTCTGATTTGTGAGAAGCTGAACTCTGGGCGCAAAAGACCAAGCTGCGCCTTCGGCTAGAGCACGAATGGGAACTCGAAAGAATGCACTTAACATCCGCTACCAGTGATAGCAAGTTTTCAAGCTCATCTTACGCGTCTTCAGCTTTTAAGCTCAAGGTACCGAAGTTTGATAATTGTCAATTATCTACTGTTGCAAAGTACCTTAGTGTCTTTGAAAGTGTCCTTAAGGGGTCCCAAGACACAAAATACTTTGAGAAAAGTTGGCAAGTTTTTGTAGATATTTATAGCTTAAGTCATCATTGGCTAATTTCCGTAATCAAAAGAGGGGCTCGCTGATTGATTTCTTGCATAGAGGGTTGAAAATAGGTCATTTTGTCGTTCTGGTCATAAAATTTTGGGCTGTTGTTTATGACTTTCAGTGGGTAGTTCAGACATGTTTTACCAAGAGATCACCATCCTTGCCTGAGTATAACTTGTTAACTGTCTGTCCCTCAAACTGAAATTGCTGAAGGTGATTTTTAACGAAAGACATTGATCTCAGAGCACAAAGACTGGCCAGCAGCACTTCCCCTACAGATTTATCAGTTCCGTAATTCTGCCACATTCTTCAAACTTTGATCATCTGTAACTTCTAAATGAGAACAGTGGCCCCTGACTTTTTTCAATATATCTTCTTCTATAGATCCAGACTTTTGAAAAATGACATAAAACTGGAAACTTTGCTCACAGATTTTCTAGTCTGGCCTTTCTAACCCTAAATTTACAATTTTCGGTTATGCTGTCTTTTCACAGTCTTTGTACTCTGAGATCAATGTCTTTCGTTAAAAACCGCCTTCAACAATTTCAGTTTGAGGGACAGACAGTTAACAAGTTATACTCAGGCAAGGATGGTGATCTTTTGGTAAAACATGTCTGAACTACCCACTGAAAGTCATAAACAACAGCCCAAAATGCTGCGACCAGAACGATCAAATGACCTATTTTCAACCCTCTGTGCAAGAAATCAAGGCACTAAATCCCATCCTCTGGCAAAATTGTCCAGGAAAAGGGACACATCCACCACACGCCTACCGACCTGTAGCCCACGTGAGAAAACACACCTTGTGCCTCAGTATTTCACCAGTATTTTACACTGACAAACCGTAAAGAAACCTTCATCTCTGAGACCTCTGTGAATTGTGACCTTCCATCGTCTGTGTTCGCATTCCCGTCCTCGACTCTGCTCGAAGCCGCAGCGCAACCTGAAGTCACGCCTGAGCCAGCACTGGCAGGGGCAGCGACCTTGCTCACTGCTGTCGCCTGACGCGAGCGCCACTCCAGCAGAGCAGCAGTCCGACGAGCAGTTCCCGCTTTGCAAAAGCGACCTTTCGTCCATGGCCTTCTCGTGCCGCGCGTCGAGGGCATAGACGCGCATCCAGCAGCGTCTAGGCTATCAGTTACGGCACAATCAGTGACAGAATCCGCTGTAGTCGTTTCCATGATAGCATGGCGAGAACGTGGACTCCACAGAGAAAGAAAGCACTCTTCGATCTGTCCTAATCTGAGCAAGGCAATCTGGGAATGAAAGTGAACGTGGTTGGTCGCGGCTGTATGTACATGTGGGGTCATTTTTTGTCCATGATAACGTCGTTAAGGTGGCAGGCAATAACATTAAGTGTCGCGGGACCCCTAAAACAGAATGATTTCAAGAAGGGACAGTGGCCACTTGCTTTATGAACTGCCATAACGGGGACGAAGTTGGAGGACATCGCTTTCGCTGACGTGTCGTACGACGAAATGAAGCGTGAGATTCTAAGCGCTCATGGTCAAACTGCGGAAGAGCTTTGGAAGGAGCTTGTCAAAATAAAGCAGGGGGATGAGAGTTTTCGCCAGTTTTGTCTTCGTGTATACTGCCAGTTCGAGCAGTTTAAGAAACTAGCGGTAAGAGAAACTTGTCACTTGTCCGAAACGATCGTTAAATACCTGAGCCCGGAGAGCTGTACGCCAGAAATGCGTATCTTTCTGGTCGAACACAAGGTCGCACGGCTGACAGTGGAGGAGTTTACAGAGTTAGGTGTTGCTTATCAAGATGCACATGGACGACCGAATAGAATGCCGAAATCCGAAGGCTCAGGAGCAAAACAAAGTGAGGATGACTTGCAGTCCTCTACACAGGTATGGAAGGTCACTACCGCCAATGCCATTGAAGCTGTAGTAGGTAAGCTTGGCAAGATGCCAGTTTTTAAGCGTCGAGCCTTTCTCAGTGCAGGAGATCAGGCTTTGCTTTAATTGCCTGATACCAGGGCACCGCAGCAATGGGTGTTGGTCACACAAGCGCTGTGATCATAGTGGGAAAAGGCATCATTCGCTTCTCTATTGGGAAGGAGAGGCAAAGGCAGCAGACTCAAAGTAGGTTACACTGGTTTTCTCTGCTGTCTAGACCGTTCAGTCGGAAACTACCTACCTTATGACGGCTGTCGCGGAGGTCAAGTCAGCTCGCCGAGCAAGAATACGAGTATTCCTCGGAGTCCAAGGCTCGTTTGTATCTTTAGCATTGGTCGAAGCAACTGAGGCGCCGGGTTGGTACTGCTCAAATTTCATTTAAGGGATTTGGATCAGACCCTGTTCCTATTAGTGCGCCAATTCGGAGATTCACTTTAGTCAGCGAAATGGGCGAAGAGCGGGAAACCAGTGCTCTGGAGCGCGATGACCTGGACTTAGACATCCCTAAGGTGTCACGAGATGTTGCTCAGCGTTGGAAAAAAAGGGTTTGAGCTGGGTGATGTAGAATTGAATAGCCAGCCTTTGTCTGACGTTATCCATGTTCTACTTGGTGCTGATTATATTACGTATATCTCTTTTTGCAAGAGAGAGTACGCGTAGATGAGGATTTCGTTTGGTAAACTGATTTTGGTTAGGTTCTGAGTGGAACAGCCACGCAAGGCTTGCAGCAGGAGAGCCAGGCCAATGGAACACAAGTTGCGTTCATCAAGACCTCAATGGATGCACTATGGGAATTGGAGGACCGGAGCCACTTGTTAAGTCATCCAACTGTCCGATCTTTCCTATGACAGTTGAGGATAAGAGTTGCACTGATGGTTTACTTTGGCTCAGTGAAGAGCGGCCGGCTGACAATCAGAGCCAAACCCTAGCGGTAGCTAACGCGCAGCTGACAAAGTACTCGTCGAAACTCTACGCGCGGAAGATGTATGATAACGTACTATTGCAGGAGTATCGCGAACTGGGAGCTGTCGAAGTCGAGCCGGACCCTGAAGCAAAGGGCTATTTTCTACCTCATCATGCTGTTATTAAGAAAGAGTCTACATCGACAAAACTCTGGGTAGTGTTCAATGCTTTGGCTAGCTATCAAGGAAGCAAGTCGCTGAATGACTTTCTTGATCCAGGACCCTCATTGTTGCTGAGCTTGACCAGTCTTCTTTGTTGATTTCGATCCAAGCCAGTGGCCTTGCATGCGGACATCAAGAAGGCGTTCTTTATTGAAGTTGTGCGTGAAGAGGACCAAAGCTATTTAAGATTCATGTGGCGAAATCGAGAGAACGTCATGACTATGTGGCTGTTAACAAGGTTGCCTTTTGGCATGAACTGTTTGCCCTTTATCATGACCACTGCTCTTCAGTACCATTTGCAGACCGCTGAAAGTCACGCAGACCCTTCTTGCCAGGAGATCTTAGCTCTACTAAGGGACAGTTTTGTGTTGATGACTGCGTAGCCAGTGTCCAGTCTGACAACGAGGCAGTAGAGTTCAAGCAACTAGCAGTAAGGACCTTGCAAGGAGCTGGTGCAGAACTTCAGAAATGGCGTTCCAATTTTCCTTTAGTCTACAGCGAGATGTGGGAAAGTAGGGTGCTTGGTGTAACTTGGGACAACCAATCAGACCAACTAAGTTTTCCGGTTAATGTGCGTTCCTCTCCAAAGCCAGGATGGACTAAGTGTTCTTTGCTGCGACTCATCGCTTCTGTCTTTGACCCTCTTGGTCTTGTCTCTCCATTCACTCTTCAAGGAAAAATCTTATTGTAGGTGCTTTGGAAATGTGGTTATGAATGGGACCAACATCTTAAGCATGAACTTCAGTTGCAGGTAGCAGCATGGTGGGGAGAGTTTGAGCATTTGAACTCCATTCTCTTTCCCCAATGGTCAGGATTGCCTAATGGTCCTAAGGAGGTGCATCTCTTTACAGACACTTCGGAGAAAGGTTATGGCAGCTGCATCTACTTGACTGCTGGAGACTTGAGTTGCCCATGGTTTGCTAAGGCAAAAGTCTGCCTATTAAATTTAAGCAACAGACTTTACTGAAGTTAGAGCTGGAGGCAGCTTTCATTGGAGCTCGCTGCTTAAAGTTTATCCTCGATGAACCTCGGCTCTTTGATTTGGAAATTCATGTGTGGACTGATTCAAAGAAAACCCTGAACTGGATAGTCAGTCCACCACATTGCTGGAAAACTTTCGTAGCCAATCGAGTTAATGAGATTCAAACTATTTCCAGAAGTGTGTTGGCCCACTGGCACCATGTTCCTGGTTCTAATAACCCAGCTGATTTGATGAGTTGTGGAGGCAGTCTTGGTAAGTTAAACTCTACTTTGTGGATGTCAGGGCCTTCCTGGCTTACTAACAGGGATCATCGGCCATCCAGTGCAGATGATTTTTGGTGCACTTGTTATTCATGACGTTTTGAGAGAGGTTGATATCAATGTAGCTATTGCCACATCACCTGAGTATCAGTGATGGATGCGCCTTTCTAAGCGGTCTTGAGTGTTCAGAGTGACAAGACGCATGCTAATTTGGCTTTATGGAAACTCGAGTTGTTCACAGCTGCTGATGAAGGCTGAAGGAGTCCTTTTCAGGCTTGTGCAGACTGAATGCTTTGGCCAGGATATTGCTGATCTGAGAGTTAGAAGACGAGTGCAATGCTCATCACACCTTTACCAGTTGCAGCCATTTTTAGATGAGGAGGGATTACTGAGAGCAAGGCAGTGATTGCAATGATCAAATTTGGAGCAGGCAGCCAAGTGTCCTGTTATTCTAGCAGATCACTATCTTACCAAGCTTTTCTTGCGATTTGTTCATGAAAATCGCATGTACCAAGGAGTGGAAAGATGCATGGCCTTTATTCAACACAAATTTGTCATTTTGCGTTGCCAGTGATTGCTTAGAAGCATTAAGACAAGTTGCACTGTCTGTAGGCGTTTTGATGCCTGTGCTACTTCTGAAGTGATGCCTCTGCTTCCCGCAGATCATGTGATCTATCAAAGACCTTTTACATCAATTGGAGTTGATCATGCTGGGCCTCTGCTAGTAATTATAAAGTTGAAAGATCAAGCCAAGTCTAAAGCATGGATATTATTGTTTGTCTGTGTTACCATTTGGGCTGTTCATCTTGAGCTTGTACCTAGCACATCAGCAGTGCAGTTTCTGCTTGCTTATCAAAGATTCATTGCAAGGTTTGGCTCACCTTCACTGATTCAATCAGACAATGGTGCTGGATTTGTATCTGCCGCTGCTTGTATTAACGCTGAGTGGCGATTCAACCCACCAGCCAGTCCAGGGTATGGTGGGTTTATTGAACGCTTAGTGGGACTCATCAAATCACCTTTGAAGTGGGTGTTAGGAAGAGCGTTACTAGTTTGGGATGAGATGCGTACACTCTTAGCAGAAGTTGAGCATCTGATTAATGACTGACAATTAACATATGTTGGAGATTCGGATGACTTCATACCACTTACCCCAAATATTCTGTTAGATCGCTTATGTGATGATCTAGGTGATGAATGCTCAGATGTTCCTCTAAATCATGAATGGGCCTGCCTAAGATAAGGTTATCTGTCAAAACTGCAGGAACATGTTCTTCAAAGGTGGGAATTGGAGTATCTGCTGGGCTTGCGGAATTTTGGCCAAGAAAAATTTCATTCCTAGTCCAAAGGTAGCATTGTCTTGGTGATGGACAACAAGAACATTCTCTTTGGAAAATGGTGAGAGTTGTGTGTTTCTTCAAAGGGCGTGATGGCAGAACAATAGTGGCTACATTGTTCGTTGATTCTAAGGAGTTTCTGTGTCTGGTTCAGCAGTTGGTCCCTCCTGAGGCTTCATTTTCTCATGTGCTTTCAGGGGAAATTTCTCCTAACTACTGGACTCTAAGAGTAAGTCTCAGCCTCCAACATGCATGTGGACAAGAGAGGTTGCTCGCCCACGTCGATATGATTTCGATTAATTGTTTTCTTTTTTTTGTACATAAGACTAGAGTGGGGAGAATGTTACAGAATGCATTGATTTCTAGTCCTACTGTACATAGCGTTAATTTGATCTTTTATCACCTATTTTTCATTTTGCACTTTTTCTGTATTTTCCACCTGACTTTCTTCAAGTAGATGGATATATTTCGCTGCGCAGCCTTTTAGAAGTGTTCTCCTTCTTTTCTTCTTTCCTCTAAGCCTTGTCTTGGTTGCTGTTGAGCTTGGGCTTATATGAAACAGGTGTTGGTTGTTCAGGTGGGCTAGAAGTTTCACTGCTAGGTTTTCCTTCACGATCGAGAACATGTCGTCTACATAGCGTTGCCAGATTTGCAGTGCACCGTCGAACGACTTCAGCGCTTTATCCTCTAACTTTACCATGAATATAGCGGGGGTGCTCAGTAGCTTAGCGGTTAGAGCATTGGAGCTCAATTCCAAGGCTGAGGGTTCGAGTCCCACCTGAGACTACCAATTTTTTCTTCGTTCTTTCTCCCCCTCCTCGCCGGTGCCCACTGATTTCTCTCTTTCCAATTCTTCTTCCTGGCGTTATGTCCTTCTAACCATCCCGTCTGCTCAAGGTTGCTCCCTTTAAAAATCAGTATTTGGCGAGCCTGCCATTCGCGACCTACCTACGAGATACGCGAGATTCCCGGATGTGAATCACGTAGACCTGCTCATCAGGGGAAGATCTCGGACCATCATCTCAAACTACCATCAAGTTCCATTGAAGAACTCCTGTGTGAACGATAGTCAGAGCTTGAAGCTCTGTCTTTTCCCATCCTTTATTTGAGGATGGCGTGATGGCGGAAGTGGAAAGTAATGATGATTTTCAATTGCTAGATGAATTGGTGCCGTAGGCGAGTTCGATCTCCACAGGCGGCTGAGGGCTTTTACAAATGTTTCTCTTTATGCTTACATATTTCGTCTTGTGAGACTGACGATGCTAGTCCCCTGACAACTCTCTTCCGGGCAGGAAAAGCGTTTCATGAGTACCTGGCGCAGGCAGTCATCCCAAACTTAGATCGCAGCAGCCTGAGAGCCATGCTGGTGAGGAAAGCGGAGTTGAATGATGTGGTTGATGGGGGTGCTCAGTAGCTCAGCGGTTAGAGCATTTAAGCGCAAATCCAAGGCCGTGGGTTCGAGTCCCACCTGAGACCATTGATTTTTTTTCGTTCTTTTTCACTAGCCTCGCCGGTGTCCAATGATATTTCTCTTTCTAATTATTATTATTATTATTATTATTATTATTATTATTATTATTATTATTATTATTATTATTATTATTTGACCAATCACTAATTCCAGCACGAGATTTTTGAAGGCGACGTTTCAGCCCTGATACTAGGGCCTTCATCAGGCAAATGACGAAATAACAGAGAGATTTGGAGGCTTATGAACATATCGTAGAGATATGTGCTAGGAGAAATTAGCGCACGCTATTCCGAAAATGTGGTGTGAATGCACGAGGACTACATGTTAACCGAAGGCATAAGCTAAGTCTATGTACATGTACGTCGTTCCGAAAAGGTGGTGTGAATGCGTGAGGACTACGTGTTAACCTTAAGGCGTGATCTAAGCTACCCTCCCTTACGTACAGGACCTGAGTGAGTCCATCAGCCGCATTCTCGCGACCCTAGGGATCAGAACAGTCATGCGTCCGAAGTCTTTAAAATGGTCCCTGATGAGAAGCGCCAAAGACACCGTTCCAGCAGAGGAAACGCCTGGAGTTGTGCACGCACTTGGATGCAGAGACTACCCCCGCGTATATATTGGAGAGACAGTGCGCACAGCCAAGCAGAGAACGAGAGAGCACAAGTGCTACACAAGCACCGGACACCCGGAACTCTCTGCTGTAGCTCGACTCGCACACGACGAAGCGCACAGAGTGCACTGGAAACCCCAATTTATCGCGCGAGAGAGAAATAGCTGCAAAAGGAAGATTAAGGAAGCCCTCGCTATCAAAAGACCGGAAAGACATAGAGGTAAGGATCGAGTAATGAGTCAAGACAATGGAATGGACTTGAGCAAGATCTGGCTTGACATTGCTTGACGTACATGTACACAAACTTAGGCCACACCTTAGGTCAACACGTAGCCCTCACGCATCCTCACCACCTTTTCGGAATAGCTCGCGCTAATTTCTTCAAGCACCCATCTCTACTGTATGTACATAAGCCTCCAAACTTCTCTGTTATTTCGTCATTTACCTGATGAGGGCCTTAGTCTCAGGGCCAAAACGTTGCCTTCAAAAATCTCTTCCTGGGGTTAGTGATTTGCCAAGAAAATTATTATTATTATTATTATTA
Organism: Nicola tetela; assembly: GCA_028565695.1. NCBI lineage: Eukaryota > Metazoa > Porifera > Calcarea > Clathrinida > Clathrinidae > Nicola > Nicola tetela. Next base: position 15,132 of record JAOWAW010097655.1, read on the forward strand.
TTATTATTATTATTATTATTATTATTATTAGCTAGAAAAAATCACTGATCTTCAGGATACTATTTTTGGATAGCGGCGATTTGGCCGGTCAACTCCGACCTTCTCCAGGCAAAGAAAGAACACAGATACACTAGATAGAGCGTAAATTATAGACAGAGGTAGGTAGGAAGTGTAGCTGATTCTATGTACGTGACGGATTTTGTGGTCGTTCTGATATGACTAGGTGTGTGCGTGTAGCTGCTATTGGTGTGCGTGGCGAAGCTGGTGGGATGCGTCTCTTAGATCCTACCGATGTGTCTTAACCATCTCTTACCATATTTTACTAAGTTCCATCCCAGAGTCTTGCTAGATGAATGCATCCTATCCTTTTTGTTTCTCTAATGCCTTGATTGTGAGGACATCCTTTACTTTTCGTTTTCTGGTATTCGACTCTCCCTCTAATATAAGAGGTACCCAATAAATAGTACGTTCGTCGTGCGTCTACCTCTATCTATAAATTTCCCTTATCTAATCTACCTATGTTCTTCCTTTGCCTGAAGAAGGTCGGAGTTGGCCGGCCGAAACATCGCTATCCAAAATACAGTGTGTTGGATATCAGTGATTTTTTTCAAGCAAATTTGTTACCCGGCAAGATGTCTATGAATAATAATAATAATAATAATAATAATAATAATAATAATAATAATAATAATAATAATAATAAT
>JAOWAW010097765.1:0-26059 GCA_028565695.1 Nicola tetela
CAAATGACACCTCTGCACGTCAAGAAAAAAACTTGGTATCGGCGTGCTGCGGAAGAACTCGGCATTACGAGAAAACTTACCATTTCTCCAGGAAAACTCCATAAAAAGAGAAAAATGCCTTGACGCAAGGGCAACTAAAAAAGTCAATCTCAGCTAATCCTCCTCCTTTCTCAAAGATCGACACCTCGTTGTGAAGCTTTCTCAACGTAGAAGACGCTGCAGCTGAGGTCACCTGACACTGGTCTAGGTGTTGGGAAGTTGTGACAAATGGTGCTCAAAGCCGTTGCCCATAGTAATCTCGAACCCAATCCTTGGTTCGGGATCCATTAGTGGTCAAATTCCCAAGATCGACGCCGGCATATTGCCAAATGTCCGCATATGTCATAGTACGGACAGCCGTGTAGCCATGTACGAAGGTGTAGATCTACACGTAGCCAGCCGGACCGATGCAGAAGTGAAAACCCAGCCGCTTGTGCTGCTCCGTTGCTTGTGGCGTGGAGGCACTTTCGGGAGAGACTCCGTGATGGCATTTGAGGAAGGGTTTGTTACCATCCTAATCATCGTGGCTTGTGCCTGGTGGCTATGGAGGAGTCGACATTCTCGCGTAGCTGATCGGAGCGGAGCAAATGCAATTCCTCTCCTTCCGGAGCGGTGCACTCTTTTCGCTGGTCATCGGCCGTGGTTGTTGGAGGAAGGAAAGAAGACCGGTGGATTGCGTTTCATGCCCCTCTATCGTGCCTTCATGAAGCACAAACTGCCAGTCTTTAGCTTGCGGATCGGACCTGCGTTTCAAATAGGCCCTATCGGCCGCACGATGATAATAATCAATGACTCAAGTATGGCGGAGGAGATCGTGAGAAGTAAGGACTTCGCTCTGAACAGTGAACGTGTGGAGAGGTTAGCGGAAATCACTGGCGGACCGTCCGTTATTTCGCTAGATGGAGCCGAATGGAAGCATCATCGTCGCCTGATGCAGCCAATCTTTCGCAGAGACCAGCTAGAGTCTGCTCTGGAAGTGATAAATCGGCACACCAGCAGTTATCTGGATGACCTCAGTGATAAGGCTTGCGGCGGGGGCTCTACATCTGTTGAAGAAGCTTCTCAAGCAGCACCAGTGGATCTTACGAAACTCTTGCCGAACCTGACGATGGACATCATAGCAGAAGTCGGTTTTGGCTATAACGTCCATGAGCAGCCGGAAGAGAAGCTGAAAGCCCTTCGCCGGTCGTTGAAATCCCTGCTGAAGCAGTTTTCAATTAGCTTTTACTACCCATCAATGACACTTTATCGCATACTGCATCGCAGGGAATACCAGGAGTTCCTTGGTCATCGCGAGTTCTTCAAAAACGAGCTCATCTACTCAATTTTGAGAAAGCGACGCGATGCCATAGCTAGTGGAGATGACATACAGCTTGATTTGTTGTCATTGTTGTTGAGCGCCAGAGACGAGGACTCCCCTACAGGGGAAGGACTAACCGAGGAAGAGGTGGTCAACGAGGCATTTACAATGTTCGGGGCAGGGTATGAAACACTTGCGAGCTCATTGGAGTGGATTCTCTATTACATGGGTGAGAATTGTTTATTCATATATGAACTCAGTACTAGGTAATTTCTGAGACGATGCATGAAACTACCTGTGCGGTTACGTATTTGAAGACTAGTTTTGTGTGACAATGTAGTGTATTCTTTCTTCGCCTAAATCTTATGCCTGTTATGTATTTGCATGTGATACATCTTCTCCAGGCTTGCACAATAGATCTGTCTTCGGCCGTAGCGCTATAGTCAGGGATTGTGCCTACGGAGTAGTTATTGAAATCATCCTCATTATAATCACTACATGAATACATTGTTATCATTCAATGGCCGAGCCACATATGCACACGCACAAACTTCACTGTAAATGTGTCGCTATGGGCATCACAGTGAGCTAGGCGCATATGCATGCACCCAGCGTGTATCTACACTCGATAGATCTTGATCACCTGATAGAGTTTGATTTGTCAAACTTTGCTAGAAATAAGAGTGCCAATGCTGTGCATGGAGGTTTATTGCTGCCTGTCAAGCTGAAAGTGGCCATAGCAGCTGTCAATGTCCACCTGGGAAAATTACTGAATATTGTCAGTGCTGGTTGCAGTGCCATCCTAATGTGAGAAAAACTGAGAATTGTAGGATTTCTGCATGAAACCAAAAAGAGATGAGCACTAAAGTTGACTGCAAAATGCAATCTTGCGTTGCCTAAGGAAGCTGGTAACACAGTTGTCATAGGTTTCTCATTCTCAAGATTTGCTGATGTGGAAGAAATTTATTGATGTTGTCTAGAACAGTGCTCGTGATATAGCTAAATAATAAGTGTGCTGGGTTTTTTTTCCAAGGTCCACACATTCGTGTCTGCGAGTGGGCCTTCTGGGCTGGAGGACACTATAGCACACCAGGGACCAGCATGTATGTGCATGGCTTATGAAGTTGGGGCCAGTACATGTTGGTGGTGCCATGGCACAGCACCAAGATATGTGCAATACTAATATTTGAGTACCTTGTTGAAAAGTGTATGTGCTTGCATTCTTCACAGAAGCAGTTGTCTGGGAAATGCTAGATATTCTTTGGCCCTCAGACCCAGATTCCTGATGAGCTAGTTAAGCACACTTCGCACCAAAGCAGTAATCTTCTCAATCAATGAAGGTGTTTGTGAGAAATGTCTCTCCATAAATGTCACTTTCGCAGGGTTGCCATGTCTACCGATTTGTTGGTAGACTACCGATATTTTAGGTCTTTCGCTGGCCTACCAACAATGGGCTGAGATCTACCGACAAAATTCAAATTTACCTTTGAAAAAAAATCAGTAGTGCACAATGCATGAGCTGTAGTCTACTACATAGACAGTAAATCAACATGACCACAAGGAAAGGTCTACATTGAGCATTTTGCGTGCAGTCCAATTCGTGAGTCTGATGGCTTGGCTTGGATCTACGTAGCTGTACCTATGCAAAAGTATACATGTATGTCTAGCCCTGCGGCTGGCGCACAGCACACAAGGCTTTTGTGCCATAAGGCCGTGTACGAACTAAAGATTTTGATCATTGTATCAAATCAAATTAAATCATGATCAAATCTGGATGGATCCGCATATCAAATTGCGAATCAAGCACAGCTTTGTATGAGAAACCAAAAAAAAGGAGTTGACTTGTAGTTGCTAGCTTAGAGCTTGTCGGTCAGGCTCTCCGGGCGTGCATGCGTGCTGTCTGGGAGCAATCCATGCGCAGTCAGTACCGTGGTGTTCGTCTTGAAAGGAGCTTTCCAAAGGTACCCGACTTGTCAAGGTTGCATTTGCCTTTCTTTCTTTGGACTGCCTCAAGTCGTGATATAGTTTTGGGGTTGCTTTGCCGAGAAACTACCTTTTTGCTGAAAGCTGAAGGACTGCCCCAACAAGAACTCGCCTTCTGCTCAACATGAGCGACCATTGTCAGCTTTTGCGTCGATGTAGATGCGAGGAGCAGATATCCAACCAGGTGATAGGCGGACATTTTGGCTGAAAATGACCTGCGTTTGGTCTTGGAGGAGAAGATGGGTATTGTGAGCCATGCTGTGTGTTTTCTTCTCAAAGAGTCTGTTAGGGTGACTCGCTGAAGGCACTTCTTCTAGATCGCAAGAGGTTTTCTCCACGGAAGAACTTACGATGGAGTGTGCATACACCTTGTGGCAGCATGACATTGCTGTATGAGCAAGTTTACCATGCAGAGCACCACATTTGTAGCTCTATTGCAGAAACCAGGGACTGCCCCAACCTACTGTTTTCAACAGAGGCTTGTCATAAGCATTACAAAGGTATGTGCCAATTTTCAACTTTGGAGGAGATGTCCTAGTTTCTGAAATTCAAGCAAGTGTGTCGGTTGTGGGGCCAGCTCAACGGTTTCTGCACGTCAGTGGGTGTGCCGGAATGTGTAGCAAGCATTAAAGATGCCACACATGTAAAAGCTTACCTAGTACCTGCAAATCTAGGCCTTCAACCAGATTAGTCCTTCCTTTAAAGTTATTCATGCCAATGTAGGAAGTAGCTTTGTGGTTCAGTATGTCTCTTATTTTAAGTTTTGCCAAAGTTGCCCTGGTTGAATTTTCACTATCTTGCCTTGTTTTGAAGATGTTATGACTAAGAAGTGACACTTCTCGTAAGGATAGCAGCATTTTCAATCTCAATCATTTACTTCATCTTTTTGGTTTTAGAGAACTAAATAGTGAGAGAAAGTTGGTGAATAAATAGTGAGAAGTTATCAATTTTATATGAAATAAAACAGATAAATAGATGAATTGCTAGATATTTTGAACATGTTACTATAATTTTGAATAACTCAGAATCAGATAGTTGCAAGCCTAACTTTTAAAATCTTGTTTTTTTTAGTTTTTTTTTTCTATGCTGCTGCTGGTATAGGTCAGGGATGTTGCTGTCACTCTGCAGCCAAGTAGCCTGTGCAATGTAGCGCATCTTCTGCTCAATGTTTTGCACTGTGGCAGCTGTTCGCTCATAACGAGCACAAAGCAGATGAATGGATTCTGCCACATGCTCTGCTTCCATTCCAACAGTGCTGACAAGTCTTGCCTTCTCAGGCATATGGGTCACCAGCATGTGGAACTTTCGCTTCAAGTTGCTGTTTGGAAAGTTGATGGGAAACCAGTTGCCATAGCTGTAGCAACGAATGCATAGTATCTCCACTTCATGACAGCATAGCTCTCAACTTTGGCCACAAAGCACATAGCATTGTGAAAGCTTTCTGCAGAGGGTGAAAATCTTCTGTTCGAGTGCAAATGAGCCATACGTAACCATGCCCACGATTCTTGGTCGAAAAATTCTTCCAATTTTTTTGCAGTTCTGAATCTGCAGGAGTTTGTCAACGTTGTCCCCGACCAAAGCTCCTTTGTGGTAAGCCTGGCGCTTTAGATTAAGCATGTCCAAGAATGTGTGTAGGTCACTTTGCAAAGGCCCTTTTTTGGCATCAATGATTTGTTGTGCTTCCTTGATGGCAGTTTGGTTACTACGCAGCTGCTCTTCCACTTCCTTCTCTTCTCAATGTCCTTCATCTGCTTTTTCAGATTAGCAGCTTCTTTTCTTGTTGAATGGGCAGCTGCCGTGCTAAGTAGCCTGCCATTTGATCTTGAAAAATGATCTAGATTTTCCTCATGCAATGCATTCAGCTGTTGGATTGTTTTTATCATCGACGGTTCTAGCACTGCTTGGAGCTCCTCTGCCAATTCATTACTTTTAGCCAATAACTTCCGTTCTGTTTCCATTGCTGCTTATAGTTTTCCTCCCACCTCACCTCAAGCAGCCTTGATTTGCTTGTCTATTGTAATTGCTTGCTGCTCCACAAGCTCCAGTGTGTAGTAACCAAGACCCAAAGAGATATGCAATGGTATGCATGACATTTGCTCAACCACTAGGCCTGGATTCAGCATGGGCTTGTGGAGGCGGTTCTGATAATTTTTGACGTTGCTTTTGCCGTGTAGAAGGTAAAGGCTGTTTTGTACTCTCATTTCTTCTGCAGAGCGTGGTGAAACAGAGATTGGTTCAAATTTTTTGTACTGACTAAGCACAACCGGAGAATGGACCTTTCCCTTTTGTAAGTCATGCAAAGTTACATTGCAGTAGTGGCAAAAGTGTAGTCCACTTAGCCCACTCGTACCTGCGATGTTTGTGAGATATTCCCAGTCACCACCATGTGCCACTTTGGCTTCAGTGAAGCAGTTGGGTTCTGCTTGTTTGTTTCTCCCCTGCATGGTTGTTGCTGGATTGCAGCAGCAGGCTTTGCATTGCTTGCTCTCTGACTTGTTTGTAGCATTCAGTTTTGGAAAGCTCTTCATGAATGACTTGTGACCAAGCTTTCCTCTCCATTTCCTGTGGCGCCTGTGAGCAGCAAGTTGATGTCTGTGTTTCTTCATCGCTGGCTTTGTATTGCATGCTGCCCTTGTTGGAATGATGGGAGCTGGTGCACAGCTCAGCTGCAGTTGAGCAATGTTGCTGACTACATTAGCAACAGCATCATACAAAGGCCTGAAGGTTGTTGTTATGGCCTGATGGGTGTCCTTTACTTCCTGGAACATACCAACTAGGTGCATGGTTTTCACTGAATGTTGATGACTGGCATTCAGGAAGACAATCACAAGCTTTGTGGATTAATCACCCTTGTCTCCTGCAAGGAGCAGCCACAACTTTTGGCGAGAAAAGTTGGAGTATACCTTCAGCTGACTGTGTTTCTGGAGTGCAGTCAGTGTGCGAAGAATTACCTCTGCGACATCTCGAACCCGGATGAAGTGGCCTGTCTTTGTCTTTCCATTTTCGTTCACTGTAAACCTTCCATATTCATACTCACAGCAGTGATTTTGTACTTCTTGCCTTGTGGCAGCCACAGTTCCTACAACATCATAGCCGAAGATACTTGTTAGTGTTCTCTTCAGTGCCTGGAACATTGACCATGGCATCATGGATTTCATCGCTGCTGCCTGTGAGGACGAGAATTTTGCCATGGTCTGCACTCCAGCATGATGTGACACAGCTGCAAACTGTGGTGTATTCCTGCAAATGAGAGCAGCTTGTTGACTGACCCTGTGAGCTTCTTCACCGGAACCACTTGGGACTGTTGTCAACCTCTCTAGCAGCTGACTTCTTTCTCGTACCCTTCTATCTGATGCTGTATTACTCCCTTTATCTGGCTGTGTAACATGTGCTAGCACCAGAGGGTATCCATGATGGTTGCTTAATGTAATTACACCATCTCTGCTCTGGTGCATCTGCTGGCGAGCAATGGCCTTAAATATTTCATTTTGTGGAGGTGTTAACGGTGCAGATGGTGGTCTGATCAAGTCAGATAGAGTGTTTTGTACTGCAGCTAGCTGAGACTGTGTAGTACCAAGCTGGTCTTCAAGTATTACTGCTTTCCTCATTAGGTCAATATTCATAGATAAAGCAACCTGCAGTTGGTTGTGAAGCGCCTGAGCGTGGGTGAAAATACTGGCTGTGTGTTGTTGAACTGCAGCTGATGTCAACATGTAGATGGACTTGGCAGTTTCTGGTAGTGTGATATGTGTGAATGGGGATCCATGCAGCAAAGCTGCAATGTGATGTCTCTAGATGCTGTTCAAAGTGATAGTGTAGAGCGTACAGCATGTCATTGAGCATGCTAGTAGTTCGCAAGGAGATGTGACAGTATCAAGTCAATTAACTCAGGTGGAAGATTGAGGAGGCTCAGATGTGTGTAGGAGAAATCAATGGTTCTAGTTTTTACCAGAGCTTCAGCAACTTGCTCTGTAGAGCAAAGGAATTGGGAAGAAATTCATGGCAAATTTAAGTGAAATACAGTATTGTCAAGGAAGGAAAAAAGGGAATTTACTGTTGACCAAAAAAGGAAAAATGAAGCAGTTGAAGGGAGTAAGTTACAAACAAATAGTCTACATACTTGGCTCATCAGAGTTCAATGGAGTAAGTGCAGTAGGAAAATCAATGGTTCTTTTTTTGTGAAGTTGTGGTTTTTTACAAATTTCATTTTCACGCTTGGTGGGTGTCAAGTGTGCGGCTTGCCGCCGTGGAATTCGTGGAAAGTGTCGTTCGACTCTGGTGTCTTCGTTTGGTGTTGACCTCGATCAGCAAGTGTTTCAGCCAGAACTTCAAGCCCGAAAACGTTGTCTGCGATTCATGCAGGCACTCGATTTACCGATTTTCTTCCAGCGGAAGTCGTCAGACCAAAGAGGTTGAACAATGTGGTTCTCCATATCTTCGCCTGGACTATATCCGACGAGGGGCAGCCAAGCATCAAGTACTTACACCACTGAACTCACGTGAGTCAAGCAGGTCTAATAGGTAGACAGTTTCTTTTTTCATTCCGTGGCATCCTTTCTTTTTTTTTTGGGGGGGGGTTCAATTATTTTACGTATCTAGATGTTCACGTGTTGCTGGTTTTTTTAACTTTGCAATTTTTCTCATTTTTTCCCCATGCTATGTTTTAATCTGACCTAAAATTTCCTACTTTCTGTTTTACAGATAAAGTTGATCCTGCTGAAGCTCCAGCAAAAAAAAGAAGGAGAGCTCTTCACACATTTCCAGGAACTGCAAAATGTGCCTGCAAATAATGTGACCTTAATGTATAAAAACTTACAAGCCACTGAGTTGAGACATCACATTGAGCAGAAGTTTACAAGGGTATTGTAGGCATGCATTGTTTATATACAGCCCGCAGTTACCAATTGCAATCCTGCTGAACACAACAGGAGTTTTGTTTCCCTTAATGCAGTCAAAACGTTTGTTGGATGTTTTTTTTTACAGCCAAGCATCCAGACTTACAAGAACGTGTTTATGATGAAATCAGCAAAGTTGCCTCTGAAGAAGATTTGACAAGCCTCGAGGCTGTTGGCAAGCTGACGTACCTCTCTTGGTTGATCAAGGAAGTACAGCGCTTGGAACCTGTGGCAGCATTTGTTGGTCGGGGAGCACTGAGGGATACTGTTATACAAGGTAAGCAAACAGTACTTTAGAAATGGTGAATTGTTGGATTTGCCCGTAGCTACAGTTTGATCTCATACTTCACCAGTTGATCCATTTCTGTCTAAGCATGTTCATAGTGGGAACACCTGCCCAACCAACTCCTCACTCCTCCCTAACTGCCGCAACCCCACCCCCATCCCACCCAAACCACTGACATTTAATTTAACACACCTGTGTTTGTAATCATGCCAATAATAGTTAGTTCATCACTGAGATGTTCCTTTATTGCTGTTAGAATTTCTAGCAAACTTTGACAACTTCTGGCATAATGTTTAGTTGATGTGTTTGTTGCTGGCTGAATAAATCTTACCCAAATAGCAACCTTCATCACTTGCAGGTTACCACTTTCCAGCTGGTTCAGACACAACCATTTGTTCATACAACATCCATCACTCACCCGACGAGTGGGACGATCCAGAGGAATTCAGACCAGATCGCTGGGAAAAGGTTGATGGTGGTTGCAAGAAAAGCTCTGGTTATTCGTTTTTGGCATTCGGTGCCGGAGCACGTCGCTGCCTCGGGCAGCCATTGGCAGTACCAGAGATGAAGCTCGTGAGTGCACTGTTTGTGAATAAATTTCGCCTTGTTCTTGCAGACAGAGACTGCAAACCTATAATGCCTTTCACCTATCAACCAGGTCAGGTGCTGGTATATCTTGAGCCACGCTAGTGATCAATCAATAATTGCAGATTTTTTCATCACCTTTGGTCGAACACTTCTGTCTAATCACGGTTGATGAAAGACATGTTGAACATGTATTTTAATAACAATCATGATACCCTGATTTTCAAGCCAAAAATCTGGCCATTTGTCAGTTCTGTGTAATTGCCAAAACTGTGTTGATAATACTACAGTGCTTGGAATAGTTTGTGTACAGCCTTCTATGATGTGTCTGTGTTTCTCGCAAACACACAAATAACACTGCACCTGCATTTGTGTCTTACTTGCTTTTGTATCTATGTCTCTCGGCATCTTTTTTTTCTCTGTAATGTATGCGGCGACATGACACACCAATAAAATCATGCAAGATTCAAATACATGCGGTGAAACACGCATGGTATTTTACATGTGCCCATTCCTATTTTGTGTTCTGCCTCTGCTGATCTCTTCACAATGATTCTATTACCAGCCACGCACGAAAACACATGTGTGATTTCCACCGGAGAGAAATGGTCATCAATGTCATACGTGTGACCTGGTACGTGTGTATATCCACTAACATCCAGTTTTGAAAGGACAGGTGTGCAGCTATGACTCCACACTGGAAGCACTTTGTATAGGCACACTGGCTTACTACATTCTGACATTCTCACCTTGTCACACCACGTCATCTGTCCAACAAAGATAAATCTTACAGGCGCTGTTCTCTCAGTGACTATACATGTCCGCTCTGGCTACAAGTACATTGAACGTATTGCACGACTGTAGACTGTAAATTCAGCATCTTTAGAATATGGATGCAAGATCACCTACCCCGGAATAAAGGAAATTGATTCTCTATCCCTAGAACGCTTACAGACATGGTTATAGTCAGAGCTGTTCCCCGCGCTTTCTGGCACACACCAAAAGATGTGCTATTGCAATAACTTGACAGGCGATCTCTCTGTAGTGTTAGCAACATTAAATTCCCTGTGTTTGCCTCTGTTGCGAAATTCTATGCATACAATCTCGATCACCACCTGTCTAACTGTCCGCTAAAGAAAGCCACCTGAGCCTATTGCTTGAAGAGACCCTCACAACTTCTTGCACCCCTATGTCCACTGTACAAAAATAACGGAATCGTTCAATTTTCACAGATCTTTCCATCAAATCTTCCAGGCGACATCGACCGCATTCAGGCTAGTCCCAAACGACTCCGACCGCGTCGCACAACCACTGCGCAACGAACACCACACAGCTTCATCAGGCTTTTCGTAGATCCTAGCGCCCATCTTGCCGGCTTGAAGGTCCGAGCAAAAATGGCTTGGATGCTAATAAAATAATATCCCGCAGGTATACTGTATACACTTTTCATGACCGCGTGACCAAGCCACACGAGTCCGATTTTCGGTTAAAGCCCCAATGTAAACTAAGGCACTTAATAATACATTTGTAACTTACATTTGTAACTCACGCAATGTAGTATAATATTATGTACATAAAACCTAGTGTGTGCACCAGACTGGGAATGGCAGACATGTACCTGCGTGGTGTGCAGTTTTACGTTCCACACGTGTTCCTCATCTATTACAGCATACACATGCATGCGGTGTGTTTTGCCTCAACCTGAGTTTGAGCTGTTTAAAACGTTTAAACGACAACCGTTTTGGCCGTACACTTATTAGCGTACCAGTGAACGTTTTAAGACAGACGGGTCTTCTCTCCGAATAAAAGTAGAAGAAGTTGGACAAGTACAAGAGTCTGCTTTCAGCTTACGCTAAATGCCACAAAGGTTACAGCGCAGCCAAAGTATTCACAGATCAGGAAATGGCTACTCTTAGTTAACATCCATGTCAAACTCTTCAAAAATTTGCTTTTGTTACTTAAAATATGAGAACTTGATGAACTGGTGTTCTTACTTGGCAATAGCTTAGAACGAAAATATGAAAATGGTGTTTTCCGCATGTGCAACAGATTCAAACATAAAGTTGTTTGTGTTGACATACTGGCAACTTTGCCCGAATGAGTCAGTCTTTTCCAAGCTGAATTACACGGAGGACTATCTTGTGCCATTCGTCACGAAGAGAGCAGATCCTTGATTTGTCTGCCGGGGAGCGTGTTGGTGAAAGCATTCACCGCCAATTTACGCAAACATGCCTGCGCCCGTAGATCATCTCTACCACATGCTGAGATTTCACCTGCAAGCCAACAGACCTGAGCAACCTGCGCAGGGACCAAGACTCTTGACATACATTGATTACCAGTGTTTCTAAACTGTAGTCTTCTTGGTCTCTCTGCACCAACCATGTCGTCAAACCTAGTCTTCTTTAGCCTCTGAAGTCCTTACTTTTCTACAAAAGTTGTCTGTGCTCCCCGCCGATTCCAAGCAGTGGGGGGAATGGAAAAAAAATTCTGCCGACGGAACCAGTGGTGTGTGAGTCTTGTTAGGAAACAGATAGACGTATTCCTGGCCTTCATTTTCCGTAGGAAACCGTTTATTTGCCTACAAAAAGCTTCAAAAGAAGGGTTTACTTGCAAATGAAAGCGTCACGAAATTCGGACGCTGAATAAAGAAGCATATGGGTACCCTCGCAAGCTGCATAACGTTGAAAAACCCGTTTTCTGTGTAATACAGTGGGCGCTATGGGCATGCGAAAATCGCTAAAGTGGGACACTGCGCATTCTTGAAAGCCAGCCTTGTGTCCAGACAGCTGCCCACGCAGACTCTCGTTGCATTTCCAAATGGAAAGCTCAATTGAACTGCAAAGTCAGAGCTTCGGCTAAATTTTGTGGCTTATGCACATAGCAACACGCAGTGTTTTTTAGCAGCTTAGGTTTGTTTCAGCCACCACGATGATTATGATTGTATGCGAGCATAGCGCACCTTTTGCTGGTCGATCTTGTGCCAAATCAGACCTAAGGAGGTCTGTTCTAGCTCAGAACAGAGGACTAGATCTGCGGTTAGGGTCTGATGTGTAGAATGGAGCTGCGGTTAGGTCTGATCTGTAGAACAGAGCTGCGGTTAGGTCTGTAGAATAGAGCTGCGGTTAGGTCTGACCTGGACCGTTACCATATTTGGGTTGTAGTTGCAACACTGTCCAACCGCACGCGCGAGAAGACAGCACGGGCACACTTGTTTCCACTAACACACTATGAACAATCCTTTATATAGAGACAATGCACACGCATAGCATCTGAGTGTGGGTCAAATACATTCTCACTTGAAACGTGCAGAACTGATGCCATACCTTTGACATCCTCATAAGAAGAACGCAATAAGACCTACTAAGTCTCAGAGTCTTGGGAAGGTCATCTGACACCCGTCGTAACGAGATGCTCACGCTATCTTCTTTCTTGTATCTTGGGAATTAAATGGTGGACGCAGCCACTACAGAAATCTATTCAGCACCAGCGGAGTTGCCGAGTCGTTCACTAGAAGAGCCTTCACCTAAGAACGCCTTCTCTGCCCGCTGTCTTGCTACCACTGGAACGAGCGCGATCCACGCGTACGGGTTACCGAATGCGTCCGCATGCACGCATTCGCTTCCGGATCCAGTGTAATATTCACCAACTCGCTTGGCGAAGATGCGGCTAGCTGTGCCTATAGAGCAGTTTCAGGCAGAAGACGAAGCATAGCATTAAACTGGTAACGGTGGTTCAGGTAAGACTCGGAGAAAGGACCAACACTTTCGCGTGCTCAAATGGTCATGCACGAAAGGCAGGTGGCCTCATAGGGACGAGCGTTATGTCAGATAACGCCCTCGTTCGTCAGTCTGATCAGGAGCATATCACCTTCGGCTTCCCCTCGACGATCCTGCAGATCAGACCTCCAACTCGGTCGTTATCCTTTACATAACGGGTGCGTGAGAACAGCAAGCGAGAACAAGATCTCTAGAACAGTAGTCAACATATTGATATGTTCACGACCAGTCGACCGCTCGCACTCCTACTCCCTCTAGATCAGCACTAAGTTCTGATTTTTCGTCTTAGTGCGCGTTTTGTCCTCAAAATCAGAGATAGTGCTCGCAGTGCTAATTTTTTTTTTCTGTTTAGTGCTCATTTTTAGTGTCGGACTCTGAGTACCAAGGCCTAGCTGTTACCATGCTAAAGGCCCTCAAATTGAATCCCACAGTCACGCATGACACGCACGTGGAGAGAGCCCATAGGAAAGGTTTTCAAGCAGTTGACACAGGCTACACTACACTAGGTCAAGCACAAAGTGTCGAGCGGACCAAATTTGATTATACAGCAATGGAATTCACAGGTGCACGCGTTTTCGTACAGGCCCATTTTGCTGCATACTGCGGATTTGGGTGGCGTTGACCGCGACAGAGGCCCAAAGTCTTCAAGTTTGGCCTGCAGCTGTAACCTGTTGGCTACGGATGAATCGATATTCTCGACTAGCTGATCAGTGAGCAAACAAGTCGAGAAGACGGAATAAGAATGTGCACGCTTCTTCGCACCAGGTGCGCCATACGACCGCGACTGAAATTGGTAGGTGTTTCAACAGCGTTCATCCCGGCCTGGCGCTTCCTCCGCTCCGCAGCTGGTCCGTGGGCGTGTAGCAGTAAAAGCCAACATTTCGCGGGTTTGGCGCTCTGTGGATTCCCACAGCCGCTCTTTCTTCAGCACGACAGCAAGACTAGCGTTGGGGGCTTCCAGAAACTTTTTCCACAGGGAGGGATGGTGAACATTCTCTGCTAGGTGATCCCGTATCTGGTCGTTGAGATTCTGGAACGCTCAAATTTGAGCGTGTTGTTTAAGCCTTTACACGAACTGGTTCATTGTTTTGTGGTCCACTTGAGCCATTGGGCGGAGGCGATGCCTCTACAAAGGATACTTTCTTTCCACCTTAAAGTGCTTGTCAAGAAGGGGCGGGTACGCTCGAAATTATCTGCAATCTCCTCGTCTGGAGCTGGCAGCTGGCAAGTCGTCGAAAATATTTTGGACCACTCCGCCGTTGTAATGGAAAAGGAAGCTACTTCTGCGTTCTGGGTTAGGAATCCCTTCTCCTTTCAGGAACTACTCAAAATATCAGTTTCACAGTGTCGCTATTTTACACTACAAAGAACTGCGTCGCTCAGTGGTTAGTACCATGTTATACATGGAGGAGCGCTACTTCTGCGCCTAGCGCCAGCGCCAAGATCGTGCAAGCCGCGTTAGTATTTAGTTAGAGTCGCAGGCGGACGGGCTTTCAGTTTTTCGCAGAAGTGGAAGTCCGCTCCGTCAGCTCCTTCGCTCGTGGCTTGGAGACACGCCCGGGAGACACTCCGTGATGGCATTTGAGGAAGGGATTCTTACCATCCTAATCATCATGGCTTGTGCCTGGTGGCTATGGCGGAATCTGCATTCTCGTGTAGCTGGTCAGGGTGGAGCAAAGGCAATTCCTCTCCTTCCAGAGCGGTGCAGTCTTTTCGCGGGTCATATGCCGTGGTTGTTGGAGGAGGGAAAGAAGACCGGTGGATTGCTCTTTATGCCGCTCTATCATGCCTTCATGAAGCACAAACTGCCAGTCTTTACTTTGCGGATCGGACCGCCGTTTCAAATAGGCCCTATCGGCCGAAAAATGATCATAGTCAATGACTCAAGTATCACTGAGGAGATCTTGAGGAGTAAGGACTTCTCTCTCAATGTTGAAGGTACGGAGAGGTTAGCAGAAATCATCGGCGGGCCGTCCGTTATATCCCTAGACGGAGCCAAATGGAAGCATCACCGTCGCCTGATACAGCCAATCTTTCGCAGAGACCAGCTAGAGTCTGCTCTGGAAGTGATAAATCGGCACACCAGCAGTTATCTGGATGACCTCAGCAACAAGGCTTGCCGCGGGGGCTCTACATCTGCAGCTGTAGAGGAAGCTTCTCAAGCAGCACCAGTGGATCTTACGAAACTCTTGCCCGACCTGATGATGGACATCATAGCAGAAGTCGGTTTTGGCTATAACGTCCATGAGCAGCCGGAAGAGAAGCTGAATGCTCTTCGCCAATCGCTGAAATCCATCATGAAGCAGTTTTCGATTAGCTTTTACTACCCATCAATGGCACTTTATCGTATACTGCATCGCAGGCAGTACCAAGAGTTCCTTGGTCATCGCGAGTTCTTCAAAAACGAGCTCATCTACTCAATTTTGAAAAAGCGACGCGATGCCGTTGCTAGTGGAGATGACACACCGCTTGATTTGTTGTCATTGTTGTTGAGTGCGAGAGACGAGGACTCCCCTACAGGCGAAGGACTAACGGAGGAAGAGGTGGCTAACGAGGTGTTTACTATGCTCGGGGCAGGGCATGAGTCAACTTCCAGCTCATTGGGGTGGATTCTCTATTACATGGGTGAGATGTTTTGATTAATATGTGAACTAGTACTAAAATTGTAGGTATTTTTCTGGGACTGTGCTTGAAACTACCTGTGCGGTTACGTATTTGAAGATTAGTTTTGTGTGGTGATGCAGCGTATTCTTTCTTTGCCTAAATCTTATGCATGTTATGTACAGTTTGCATGTGACACATCTCCAGGCTTACACAATAGATCTGTCCTGGTATAGTGCTATAGCCAAGAATTGTGCCTATGGAATAGTTATTGAAATCATCCTCTAACGCTCACCCCACCTTGTGGACTCAACGGCCGAATTATCATATGGCGTGAGGCGTTTGGTGTCCGGCATTCGGCTGCATGAGGTGTATATCCACAGTTGCACTGCTTGCTTGTGGGTTACTAAGATGCGCATTCCATGTACACTGCAGGGATTATGCTTAGAATGCATGCAGTATGTATGCTGGGTAGGGGCAAAAAACCCTGCATGTGGGCCGTTGTAGTCTATGTGGTTCGTCATGCTTGCCTAAGTAGAGATGACAATCTCTGGTCATGCAGTCTACATGTCTGTCATGTGTGCCTAATTAAGCAAACAAATATGTCTGGTACCTTGCATATGCACCCTTGCTGTGTCTACGTGTGCAGCCAAAGGGTAAAACCCCAACATGGATAAACATTTCGCCTTCGACATACTATTCGTCTATACCGTGGCGTAACTCGGGTTACTAAGCTGCACGTTCACTCACCCCACAATGTCCTGCATTCATACCTGTGATCATGACATGAATACATTGTTATCATTTGATGCCAGGGCTGCATGTTCACACATCCATACTTTACCGTGTATTTTTAGCTACAACTATCACAGTGTGCTAGGCGCATATGCATGCGTCCAGCATGTAGTCTACACCCAATAGATCTTGATCACCCGATAGAGTTTAATTGTCAAACTTTGCTTGAATTAAAAGCACTAACTCTGCTCTTGGAGGCTTATTGTTGCCTGTCAAGCCGAAAGTGGCTGTAGCAGGTGTCACTCTTCAAGGAGGAGAGCACTTCCTGTGCTTTGTTTCTACAAGTTTGAAACGTTGCCATGGTGTGCCATACATTAGAATAAGCCATTCAAATGTATAGGGTGTTCATGTGGCTTGTGAACTGCTTTTATAGGCTCTGGTCCCTGACATGCAGCCGCAGACATGCTTAGTTGTAATATCAGTTACTATGGCAATTCCTGTAAACCCCCTCAATGAATGTCCAGTAATTTTAGGGACGCAGATTCGAATAAGCACTCTTGCATTATTGAGAGCCTAAACATAAACATGTTGCCATGGTGACTAATGTATCTGATACCATTTTACTGTGACAGAAGTAATCACAAACTGTAGGAGATGTGGGTGTGTATTTGCCTTAACCACAGATAAAATTCATGGCAATGGATGGAATTTGACTGAGGCAAATTCTACCTTAAGCTTTTTAAGTGCTAATTCTAGTGTAAATTAGGGAGTAGGTCAAAATCACCAGCTCTAGTCATTGCCAAAATTGTTTCAGCCACACTCAGCTAATACTAAATTTAAAGTCACTTATAATATGGTTGCTTAATTGCTTCACTGCCAGTATCACTGCTTGTCCAGCAGAGTTCTGCTGGTCAGCTGATTTTCAAAAAAAACTCAAAATTCATCTGAAGTTCACTAAACTAGCACTTGCCAAATACCGCATTTGCAAAACCGCAGAATGTTGTACATGCAAAAAAGTGTAGCCTTAAGTTATACAAACATATAAGCGACTGAGTGGAGACATCACTATCAGCAGAAGTTTACTAGGGTATTGTAGGCATGCATTCTAGACATACAACCAGTAGTTATCAATTGCAATCCTGTTAAACACAACAGGGGCATTGTTTCCTCTAATGCAGTTGAAACTTTCTTTGCATGTTTCCTTTTTACAGCCAAGCATCCAGACTTACAAGAACGTGTTTACGATGAAATCAGCAAAGTTGCCTCTGAAGAAGATTTGACAAGTCTTGAGGCTGTTGGGAAACTCACGTACCTCTCTTTGGTGATCAAGGAAGTACTTCGCTTAAAACCTGTTGCAGCATTTGTTGGTCGGGGAGCACTGAGGGACACTGTTGTACAAGGTAAGCAAACAGTTGCCAGTGAATAGCCAGTTGTTGGATGTACCTATATAATTATCTACAGTTTGATCTCACAATTCACCAGTGGATCCATTTCTGTCTAGGCATGTTCATAGCGCATGCACACCTGCCTGACCAATTTCCCACCACCACCTTGACCCAACCCATCTCCACATACCCCAACTGTTCCATCCAAACCCCCAACCCCACCCCAACCACTAACATCCAATTAAACATACCTGTGGTAGTAATCATGCCTATAATAGTCAGTTCATCACTGAGATGTCCCTTCATTGTTGTTAGAATTCCTAGTAAACTTTGACAACTTCTTGCATAACGTTTAATTGATATGTTTGTTGCTGGCTGAGTAAATCTCACCCAATAAATCTCCCCTAAATGGCAACCTTTGGCATCGTTGCAGGTTACCACTTTCCAGCTGGTTCAGACACAACCATTTGTTCATACAACATCCATCACTCACCCGACGAGTGGGACGATCCAGAGGAATTCAAACCAGATCGCTGGGAAAAGGTTAACGGCGGTTGTAAGAAGAGTTCAGGTTATTCGTTTTTGACGTTTGGTGCTGGGGCACGTCGCTGCCTCGGGCAGCCATTGGCAGTACCAGAGATGAAGCTCGTGAGTGCACTGTTTGTGAATAGATTTCGTCTTGTTCTTGCAGATGAAAACTGCAACCCTATGATGCCTTTCACCTATCAACCAGGTCAGGTGCTGGTATATCTTGAGTCACGCTAGCGATTGATCACTAGTTGCAGATTTTTTTTCATCACCCTTTATCGATCACTGCTGTCTAATCATGGTTGATCAGAGAAATGTCGAGCATGTGTTTTCATAATTTTTAAGTTATGATACTCTACTTATCAAGCCAATCAAGATACCCTGCTTCTCAAGCCATGAAGTGTTCTTGGATGTATCAATAGTGAAAGTCTGGCCATTTGTCAGTTCTGTGTAATTGCCAAAGCTGTGTTGATGATACTTCAGTACTTGGAATAGTTTGTGTACAGCCTTCTATGATGTATTTGCGTGTGCACACAAACGCACAAATAACACTGCACCTGCATTTGTGTCTTACTTACTTTTGCATCTGCTATATGTTTGTATGTTTCTCAGCTTCTTTTTTCTTCCCTTTGATGTATGTGGTGACAGGAACAGCCAAGATTAATTAATAAAAAGACCTCCAAGATTCAAATACGTGTGGTGAAACATGCATGGTAATATACATGTTCTCGTCCCTATTCTATGTTCTGCTTCTGTTTATCACTTCACAACAAATTTTTGCCAGCCAAGTCTGAGAGCACACGTATGTTATCCAAGAGAAATGATCATCAATGTCATACATGTGATCTGGTACATGTGTATATCCACAAATATCCAGTTTTAAAAAAGCAGGCGTGCAGCTATGACTGTCCAAACAGGAAGCACTACATATAGGCACACTGGCTTACGACTTTCTGACAATCTCACCTTGTCACACTACGTCATTGGTCCAACAATTGTACACTGTACAGAAATAACAAAGTCATTCTATTTCCACGGCTCTTCCTATGGAGTCATTCATTAATCTTCCAGGCGATGTCCACCACATTCAAACCTAGTTCCATGCTGTTTAAAAAGCCATGTCACAGAAAGCATGTCATGGGTCACAGAAAAAGGTCAAGCCTTTTAATGTCAAGTTGCTGTAGACACTTGGACCACTTTTCTGCTTTAGTCTGTGTGTCCTTGTTTATTAATTCTCCTGCTACTATGGTTATTCTTATATTTCTGTATTTACATACAGCATGACTGTTAGTTGACCACCTTGATTGGAGTCTAGCAACTCTATTTGGGCAATCTGATAATCTATGACGAACCAAAGTTTGTCATTTAGTGCAAATCAAGAGACCACATGAGACATACCACAGGAACAAAAACATCAACATATTATAAAGACAGTTGCACTCACAGGTGACAGAAGATCGGCTGCTTGACCGTGTATAGGCTGACTAGCCATGGCTATCATAGTTATATACGTGATTATACACGTCTAACATGAAGAGGATTTCCCAGCACACCAGCCTGAGTTGGAAGCCTTGAAACTCTTTGCATGACACATTTCGCCAGAAAGTAAATCCCTTTCTTGTTATGACTACCCAGTCTGGATCTCTGAAGTCCTACATGTCTATATGATTCTCAACTTGAGCTCTGGCTATCATAATTGCACATTTATTATGGTCACCATAAATTCATAATTATACATGGCTCTTGACTTCGTACATGCAAGTCGATGACATGTGAACATCAACCAGTGGCATGTATGGAGAGCCCAGCGTTCAATTTTAATTTTGATTTTTGTTCTCATCATTGCCTGAAAACGCTATATGCACGGGCGACGAGAAACATAAAATAATATTAATACAAGTACATGTGACCTTCCGTGTGTGAGCCGAACTACCAGTATATGATGTAACGGTTGTCTGTATGGGTGCATTATACTGTGTGAATATATGATGTGCATGCCAGTAGCACTATAGTCCCGTGTTCAACTGTGTGAGAGCTTTCTCTGTGTGAGTATATTGTACATGACACCATCTGGGTGTACATGTATGTGTGATTTGAAATCAGGGCTGATTCGGAATTGAAATGAGTTCCATATTTTTCTAAGTAGTGCCTCTCCTTACCAAGCGAGTTATTGAGCACCGGTATTCACGCGTGTATGTGATGCCAATGTCTGTGGGATGGTCTCTTTGATTCTTCAATACAGACACACAAATTAAGACAATCTATAATACTTGTAATAAGAAAACAGATTTTTAATAGAGAATTTGAGTTATACTGCTTCACAAGCACATGCAGGGCAGGCGATGCATGTTTTACATAGGCTAAGGTATGTATAACACTCTTGCCTGCGGTTCCTCGTGGGTACCGCGTCTACTGCTGCTGGCTGTGCACGTATGGTTTGCAGCGCTGGCTAGGCTACTTGCTCGCTGGTTCGATTTCGCCATTATAGCAAATCTGCATACAGCTGCTTAAGCTAGCGCTCTCGGTAGTCTTCTAGATCTGGTTGCTTTCAGGCTGTTGTGTAGATCATTGTTTTGTACTGTGCGTCGTAGTTACATGTACTCCGGCAGGGCATTTGTCATTCGATCCTGCGCCTCACCAATCAGCTACTAGTATGCCACTAGTAGCATCTCTGGACTCTCTCCCAATCTGTGTACCTAGCCATGTGTACGATCTGAATAGCCAGCCAGACAAACCGAATACTACATAGTAGACTTTTACGCAGAAGTGGGACCTGTTTGTGCAGCTCCGCTGCTTGGTTACATGTACTCCGGCAGGGCATTTGTCATTCGATCCTGCGCCTCACCAATCAGCTACTAGTATGCCACTAGTAGCATCTCTGGACTCTCTCCCAATCTGTGTACCTAGCCATGTGTACGATCTGAATAGCCAGCCAGACAAACCGAATACTACATAGTAGACTTTTACGCAGAAGTGGGACCTGTTTGTGCAGCTCCGCTGCTTGTGGCTTGAAGGCACTTTCAGGGGAGGCTCCGTGATGGCATTTGAGGAAGGGATTCTTACCATCCTAATCATGGCTTGTGTGTGGTGGCTATGGGGGAATCGCCATTCTCGCGTAGCTGGTCGGAGTGGAGCAAAGGCAATTCCTCTCCTTCCGGAGCGGTGCACTCTTTTAACAGGTCACATAGCGTGGTTGTTGGAGGAGGGAAAGAAGACTGGTGGATTGCGCTTCATGCCCCTCTATCGTGCCTTCATGAAGCACAAACTGCCAGTCTTTAGCTTGCAGATCGGACCGCCGTTTCAAATAGGCCCTATCGGCCGTAAAATCATAATAATCAACGACTCGAGTATGGCGGAGGAGATCGTGAGGAGCAAGGACTTCGGCTTGAATGCTGAACTTGCAGAGAAGTTAGCGGAAATCATCGGCGGGCCGTCCGTTATATCCCTAGATGGAGCCGAATGGAAGCATCATCGTCGCCTGATGCAACCAATCTTTCGCAGAGACCAGCTAGAGTCTGCTCTGGAAGTGATAAATCGGCACACCAACAGTTATCTGGATGAACTCAGCAATAGAGCTTGCTACGGGGACTCCCCATCGGTTGAAGTAGCCGCTCCAACAGCGCCAGTAGATCTTACAAAGATCTTGCCGAACCTGACGATGGACATCATAGCAGAAGTCGGTTTTGGCTATAACGTCCATGAGCAGCCGGAAGAGAAGCTGAAAGCCCTTCGCCGATCGCTGACGTCCCTGATGGCGCAGTTTTCGGTAAGCTATTACCCATCAGTGACCCTTTATCGCATACTACATCGCAGGGAATACCAGGAGTTTCTTGGGCACCGCGACTTCTTCAAAAACGAGCTGGTCTACTCGATGCTGAAGAAGCGACGCGATGCTATTGCTAGTGGAGATAGCCCACCACTGGATTTGTTGTCATTGTTGTTGAGCGCCACCGATGGTGACTCCCCTACAGGTGAAGGATTTACTGAGGAAGAGGTAGTCAACGAGGCGTTTACAATGTTGGGGGCAGGTTACGAAACAATTGCCGGCTCAGTGGCGTGGATTCTCTATTACATGGGTAAGCTCCAGTATTGTACAATAATCTCTGGACACGAAGGAACGTTTGCAAACAAGAATGTAGGCCAGGTTAGCTCCACATAAGAACATTACCAGGCTATAGCAGGGCCCTCACGTTCTTCGCGTCCTGAGGTCCATTGGTGTATGCGTTAAAGTTTTTTTTTTTTTGTTTGAAATCATCCATGAAACTTACGCGGCTACTGTGTATCTATTCAAAGATTCAAATTTGTGTAGTGGGGCAGTGTAATGGAATCCCAGGTAATTTCAGTTGTGAGAAATTTTTGGTAATGTGGGTAGGAGACAAAAAATTACTAAATTTAATCTTGACCATAAAATTTATCCCCTAGTGCATACATGTACTTGTATATACAGCATACTGAATATTATGTAGTATCAGTCACTGTATGTATAGGGAGGTGTATCGATGCATGACTATCTGCCAAATTTCAGCTCGAATGGGCAATCTTGCAAGCTGCTACAGCTTAAGAAAGGTCAACACTTCAAAACTTCAACCATCATTTTCTTCACCCACACAAGGAGTATTCTATGGCTTTTCCACCTAAGGTCTCCTTAGGCTGTAGACTTTCCATTGATGTTATATGAACATGGTTATTTAATGTGGTTTCAAATTTTCTCCGAGGAGCCAATTGACAAACCAATGACTGGAGACATCACTTTCAGCACAAGTTTACTGGGGTCGGGTGTTCCCATGCAGCCAGAATGGCTACCAATCCTGCTAAACACAACGGGGGTATTGTGTTATTTGTCTAATGCAGCTAAAACCAGCGAAATGGA
This sequence comes from Nicola tetela, assembly GCA_028565695.1. Lineage (NCBI taxonomy): Eukaryota > Metazoa > Porifera > Calcarea > Clathrinida > Clathrinidae > Nicola > Nicola tetela. Next base: position 22,984 of record JAOWAW010097765.1, read on the forward strand.
TGTTCTCTTTTCTTACAGCCAAGCATCCAGAAATTCAAGAACGTGTTTATGGTGAAGTTAGTGGAGTCACCACTGAAGAAGATTTGACCAGCCTTGAGATTGTTGGCAAACTCACGTACCTTTCCTGGGTGATCAAAGAAGTACAGCGCTTAGAGCCGGTGGCAGCAATTATTGGTCGGGGAACATTAAGGGATACTGTAGTACAAGGTATGCAAGCAGTTACCAATGAATAGCCAATTGTTTGGTGACCCTGTAGCTACAGGTTGATCTGACACTTCATCAGTTGATCCATGTTTGCCTGCACTTGTTTAATCGTGCGTGACCCCACACAGCCACACATCACACACACACACACACACACACGCGCGCACGCGCGCGTGTGCACAGAATCACAATTGGAGCAATTTTTCCAGATGAAATAAGGCCTGAAAGCTGTCAAGAATATTCACTATTCACTGCTGAAAATGTTTTAATGAATCAAACTGTAGTTTCCTGCCACCTTGGTTTTTTCTGAGAGGACGGGAAAGTCGAGAAAAGAACTGAGCATCAAGGCATTAACCCTTGAGGAACAGGTTAAAATCTCTTTATACATAAGATGATAAGTTTCATTGTTTGAAACAGTCTTGTATTTGCTTTGAAATTGTGCCTTTTGTCTGCTGCTTAATTTCACATCAAGCACCGCATTGCCTTTCTCATACAATGCATCCTTGTCATTTCTCCAGCACTTGGAGATAAAAAAAAACAGATGGTGAAATTCTACAAGTCTGATCCTCTTAGGAGAGGTGTTAGACACATTGCAGTAAATCACACCAGTGTGACTGTGTCTAACTTCCTTGCCCGAGGCAAGCTTCACTGAAACTGTATATATGTATTTTCTGTGCATTGGCCGATGCAGCTTGCTTCCACTATGCATACTGTGGATGAGTGCATGCTGCATTGTACATTGGATAGATTTACATGGTCTATCACTAGGCTGCAGTAGTCTGAGGTAGAACCTACAGTACAATGAATGGCATCATGTAGTACAGTCACACCTACTGTAACTGGACTGTGTAGCTCATAGTTATGCATCCTCATGACTGCATGCACTACATAGAATAATACAGGCATAGAAGTGACAATCTTCATGTTGACTCCATGCTATTAAGGAGTATGCCACATGATGCATGCAGCCGCCAACAGCTGGCTGTCACCTCAGCAATCTGCAGAGCTGCCACCTTGCACATTAACTGATCACAGGCAAGCACCTCTCTGACTGTAAGTTGAAAACAACACCCCAAATTGAATGGTTATTGTGAAAGGGTCACCAATATGTAACAGCTGTGCTGATAATCACACCTGTACAGTGAGTTCATCACTGAGCTGTTCCTTGGTGTAAAAATTCCCAGCAAACTTTGACAACTTCTTGTGCTGGGTGTTGATGTATCTATCACTGCCTAAGTAAATCTCATGTAAGTAGCAACAATGTTGCCTTTGTCATTATTGCAGGTTACCACTTTCCAGCTGGTTCAGACACAACCATCTGTTCATACAACATCCATCACTCACCCGATGAGTGGGACAATCCAGAGGAATTCAAACCAGATCGCTGGGAAAAGTTTGACGGTGGTTGTAAGAAGAGTTCAGGTTATTCATTTTTGGCATTTGGTGCTGGAGCACGCCGTTGCCTCGGGCAGCCATTGGCTGTACCGGAGATGAAGCTCATGAGTGCACTATTTGTGAATAAATTCCAGCTTGTTCTGGCCGATGAATACTCCAAGCCAATGATGCACTTTACCTATCAACCAGGCCAGGTGCTTGTATATCTTAAGCCACGCTAGGCAACCAACAAAAATTACAGATTTATTTCAATGGCTTTCATCAATCACTTCTGGATTCTCATGGTTGGCCAAACTATGTCAAGCACATATTTTCAGATTTTGATGATAACACACGGCTTTGTCTGTGTTACTTGTCAGTCCAGATGTGGTAAGAATCATTCATCTTATCTTTGGTTGCGCTCATCAGAGTTTAGTGGCTTGGGATGTCAAGAATTCTAATAAGAATTTTATAATTATGGGTGACTGCTATGTGCAATGAAAATTTTTGAAACTGCCAGTTGATCCTTTCCGCACTAACCTCTTTCTTTGAAGTATTTTTGTCATTTCATGTGATTACAAGATCTGGATGCAAAGAAACTTGATTGACATTAGGTGGAAGGCATGTTTAAAGTCTGTGACCATCTTTTCCTAACTTTCCTCTTTTTTTTTTAAGAAGAGAACACGCAGCGCACCATTCTAAGCAGTGGTTTGGGGACAAAAGAAGCTGAGCTGCAAGAATAGGGGCAATTGAACCTGTGTCCGGTCTTGCTCTATACTGAAGCTATAAATTTGTTGATGACAATGCTATGTAGAGATCATTGAACAGTCGGCTTTTGGTAGCTATCTTTGTGAATATTTCATCATAGTGTGAGTTATTATGATCTGAAATTGCACTTCAGTCCAATTTCTCTAGTGTGCTGGATGATGCCAAACTGCCTTGTTTCAAGGCATGGAGTTTATTGGAGAGAGACTCGGGTGTTGCTCATCAGCCTGTTGTGGAGTGTCTCATGTACTGCCATGCAACTGACAGGATGAGAAATGCACTGAGCAGCTGTTGTGGAATGTTCAATAGGTGTTCTTGTAGTGTGATATATTAGACGTAGCTCACTTCTGCTCAATGGATGCGATAAAGATTTTGGTAGGTTTGGCTATAATAAAGGTGACTGCCAAATTTTTTCTAAGTGTGGGCAAAAGTTTATTTTAGGTTCCTTGCCTGCTATCTGACCAACATCTCCTAAAAGTTGACCAGTAAACCATGTTTCACTGATCAGTGGTTCACAAACTCATCAACTTAACCTATCTAGTATGTTGTTGATTACAGTGTTCAGTTGTGAGTACTGTGCTATACTGTATTTAGCCACTATCACAATCATATGCCCAACGTGCTCTTACAAAATATTCAAACAGTGCATGTGTGTGTGTGTGTGTGTGTGTGTGTGTGTGTGTGTGTGTGTGTTGCAGACATGATGCAACTGAGGTCCCAAAAACAAATTAAA
>JAOWAW010097766.1:0-15834 GCA_028565695.1 Nicola tetela
TTCTTCTTCTTCTTCTTCTTCTTCTTCTTCTTCTTCTTCTTCTTCTTCTTCTTCTTCTTCTTCTTCTTCTTCTTCACGTCTCCCTTTAGTTAGTAGTTACTTAACGATACACGAAACGGTCCATACTGACAATCGGCAAAACGCCCGGCGATCGTGACACCCAATTTATTGTTGCATTTCATGATGTCACTCCCCGCCATCTTACCAGCCTGAACGACAGCAACCAGCCAAAGGACGCCGACCACAAATGAAAGAAGTCCACTCAATGGCATCCAAGGCGTTTTCATCTCATCTCAGTTCAACGATACACTTGAAAGACCCCAACCCCTCTTCTTTCCACCAGCTCGCCTTCCTTTGTGTGATATTTACTACCTCCAAGCTACACCCGCCAACTTACAAAACGCTCTCTTGACTAAACTCGACGTTAGTTTTGTAACTTTTTTTACCACAAGCTCTCGTTAGAAAGGCAACACACCAAATAGCGTTGAGAGAAACGGATTCCCTGCTGCGCCAGGATCTGCAGTGCTATTGTGCAGGGTGTCTTATAGTTACGATTCATTGTGCGTTTCTTTCAAATTCTCGCGTCGCAATCAGAGATTGGATTATCTTCGACCTCAATCTCAGATCCTGAGCGTAGTGATCGGTGAACCTCCCCAAGCCTTTCCATCAGCCGAAGATCGTCAGTGGAATGACTGAATACCAGTCGATCCTTAATGATACAATCAACACAGCTGTTTCCTTCACAAGGGATACAATTGTTGCAGCTGCCGGTCGTGCCCGGCGACAGGGATGGCGGGCCTCTCAATATGCGGCATTGAGGTTGATGCAAATCTTCTTCTTTCTTGATACTAGGAATTGAGAATTCGGCAGCGCTAGCGGTAGCCGTGGATAAAGCCGCTGTTACGAATTGGCCGAGGATCACCGGTCGCAAGACGGCAAGTATCGGTTCAGCATTATATGATATAATTAGCCTTCGATCGGGAAACGCTATCGATAACACACGATTGTGCAGATGACTTGTTGTGATTGGTCTTGCATGCGCGCAGTTTTTACTTTGTGTGGATGTCGGGTAGCTCAAGATCGAGCTCGGGTCTTCAAGAGGTAAGCTATCAGGTATTCTTGTTGCCTGTTTTCCCATCATGGAACCGGTTTCATTTTACCTCGACGTAAAGCTTGCATGTATATGTGAAATGGGAGCACAGCTTGAGCGTCGTTTGAAGAACGGCGTTGGCAAATAGTGAGGTCATCAGCAATAGTCGTCGAAAAGAAGAAAAAAGATTTTATTTTATTTTATTTTTCATTAACGTGTGCGTATTAAGGGTAACTTGAATGGTCACGCCTTGGTGGTTGCGTAGGACTTCAGCTTTAAAATGTTTTCTCCTGACGGTGGGTATGTGCGATAGCTGTCTGGTGTGAGTTTCGATTACGGTCTTAGTGCGGTGTGATTAGGCACAAAACTGCCATCTGTATTCTCGAAAAGGGAATTTGCGACAACATATGGCCAGCCTATCTTTGAGTTGCTGATCAGGGCCTAGCGCAGACCTCTGAGCGCTGGCCGACGGAGAAATGCCGCTACCGGCTGCGCCGGGGACTGGTCTACGCATTAACAGAACGCAAAGCGTGCTAGCGCGGCACCTATCCTTCAGCGAGTGTTCGAGCACAACATTCACAAATTGAAGAGTTATATGTTGCTGATTTAGTGAAGTGTCCTATTACAAGCTCAGCGAAAAAAAAACTGGTAGAGAGAATAAAATTGTAGCATTCGTGTTTCGCAAGAAAATTTGAATTTCATTTCTACTCAAGACTCTCAGCTTGCAACCGCGTGAACCTCGAACCCCAGATCGTCTTTGTGAAACCGAAAGCGAAAGTTCAAACGCTTAGATAGGCAACCGGGAAACCCATTCGTCCGTTTCAAATTCAGGTGATTCCTTGCATATCCTGGGTACATCGCTTGGGTTACACGCGGGTATCCGTCAGCATGAGATACTATAGGTACATGTAGGCCCTACATGTGAATGCACACCGAATATACTAAAAATTTAGTATGGCTCCTACGTCGTGGACGGCTCAGTGTATAGCGACCTACGTGTACATCATTGCTATGGTCGTATACATCTCTCAGACCCAGGCATCTTCTCTGAATCATAATTTCTACATTTAACGCAATGCACGCGGCAAGTGAAACACTCTAAACTGAGGCTGAGAGGTTTTGCTGGACCCTCACCCAGGGTCTTAAAATAATTGGGGAGGCTTCACCTACTTCGGTAGGGCCATGTCTGTGGTGCCGGGTAAGGCCATGCAAACGCCCTCGATTAGCAAAAATGTGCTATTTGGCCAATGCACGTAAAAAATATAGTTGCTTTACCTTTAAATGGTCAAAAACGTTGGCATCTGCAGGTTGGAGAGTTTTGCAGCAGCTTTCGTAGTGCCTTCAACAGGGCATTTCACATACAAACCGCATGGCGAGTGTCTCATAGGCCAGAAGTAGAGCGACAGTCGATTGCTTCTGCAAGTTTTCGTTCAATAACATTTTTACTTCTAGCCAGTTAGTTGCATTATTGTAGATCGCAAGGCTACTTGCTCGTTGCTACTCATCACAGAGTACGATTGACGTAAGAAGGAATAAGGGCATACAGTCCATACACACTATTACATACCGTCACAGGACGTGTACTGGTACATGTGGGTGTAGACATTAAATGGCGTCAGGCTGTCGTCCACACTTTTCTTAATTTTTGTCAAACTTCTTGCACACGTGTGTGTTTTGGGATGTCGGGTTGGCAGATGCGTTAAAGCGTCTTACTCTGACCTCTGTGGGTGCAGGGTTCAAATCCACCACGGGCTACAAACAGTATATCAGAACGGTTTGCGGTTTCTTCCTTGCCCGTATCCGAGGATTTCCTCTGGGTTCTGCGATTTCCTCCTTCTCAAAATAAAAAAAATAAAAGAAATCACCTGAACACAGCAGTTGTGCAGCAGGTTATTCCCCTACTGCCAAACTTGGCATTGATGCAGGGTGAGCCCGGTTGCTTGGGTGGGAAGGGTCGTGGTTGTCCATATAAACCTCTTCGCCCATAATAAATTGTCACCGCGATGGTGATGGCTGGTCTGGGAGGATTTTCACGCCACCGCTCGACCTAACCGGCGAGTGATTATAAAAAAATAATTATGTGGAAAACGTGCTTTACTTTCACGCACTTGCACTCGTGTCACAGAGTTGTTTATGTAGATCTATCCTTGCGCATGTCTGCTTGCGTTAACCACGCTGAACGTATACATGTATATTATACTGTGGTATCGTGCAACCTAGAAGGTCTGCTTCCTGATGTCTTCACTTTCACATTAAAATACCATATGTTCATGCTTCTTATACGTTGGGACTGGGTGTCGTACAAACTCGTTGCACGCGTAACCATGGTAACCATTCTCGTAAGGTCGATGCATAAGTTCAGCCTTTGTACTGAGAGTAGATTGTGTTTCCACAGCTTAGAATGTTTAGACGTTTTGAATTTGGTGTCACGAGTAAACAAAGGTTGGCGATGTCGTTGCTAGTGAATTTGTTGGCTTCCGCTAAAGGAACTCTCGTTTACTAATTGTCGCCAGTCTGACATAGTCAATGAGGAAGTTTCGCTCAGCACACAGGCTAAAACTGATGAAAGCTGACCCCTTTTCCTCGCTGACTCGAGGCCATCTCAAGATGGCAGGCTAACCGGCTTCGACAGCTATCCTTGTAACGCTCATCCCGGTGATGCAAGTCTTGCCGGAACAGGCGATTGCTTCACTGCATGCCAAGGCTGGGGCAAGCCATCAGAATCGACGAGGCGTCACACTCCTACTTTGGTAACGCGATTTGGTGGTTCGCAAATCACCGCAGCCTGCGTCGCTGTCTGGAGCTTGACGTCAATATGGAGCGTTTGGAGTCGAATTAACTGATAGCGCTACAGTGGAGGTGACATCGAACGCTTGAGAGCACGATTCACGTTTTGGAAGGGACAACTCGATTTGCCTTGCGGGACTCTGGCCAGCGCAGCGTTTCTAACGCTTTTTGCAAATCCAGCACGGAGAGTCAGCTGTTTGCAAGAGATATCTTGAAGGGAGGGCGAGCTATGTTCGACCCTGATGAACAGTCTTAAGAGAACTTGTTGGAAACAAGCCGATACATAAAAGAAAATCCTGTGGAGTTGTCTCGCGCTTCTCATCGCGGGGAAGAAAGACATTCTCCGTCTACAGCCGGCACCTCTCCAAGAACCATCAACTCATGCAGCTCTTCAAAGGTAAGCGGCATGGCTGCGCATGTTCTTTTCACGAATTAAGAGTTCTCCTCCGCGATCAAAAACGTGTAACTAGTTTAGGCTTCTACTCCCTTTCGCGGGCTGATTTTCTCAGCAGCTCTTTCAGTTTTATTCCCAATGTTTCGGTTTAGATCTTCTTGAATAGAGCTTCGCGCATCGTCGATAGCGCAAGTGGAAGCCATTGAAGCTTGCGATTGCATTGCGCTGTGTAAAGACTATCAAACCGACTGCTAAGTATAGCTCGCAAGTACCAGTAAAGTACAGCAAAGGTTTCATCTACCTGTGCATGTGAACGAGTGTATTGGTATGGGTGCACTTTGGCGTAAGAGCGCTGAAGATACCTCAATGGTCTTCGTCATAGAAGGAAGCTTGTATGTTAGACGAGAAACGTGCTGATGGCGAGCAGTACGCTCTGCGTGAAATTAGCCTATTGTTTGGATCATAACGCCAAGGCTGTGTCCGACTGCATGCGTTTTAGTCAGTCTAGCGCAAGCGTGTGTATGTATACTATACTGACACACAACTGGCGGGTTTGGCTAACTTAGACCTATGCATGGGTAGCCATTTCTCGCACACCCCACAATCGATAATCATAATAACCTAACGTACCCTACGCTGTGTTTTGCATTAAAGTGCAGCTTGAGGTATCTCATGCTACGGGTGTTTTGCCGGGGGATGTGCTGATCATCGGGGAAACTGAAGAGAGGCCTAAAGGCAGAGTTTTTCCTAGGCTGTTTTCAACTTGCGTTTGGAGCCGCTAGGCTTGATTTTTCCTCAGGCTGACTCAGAGGTGTATTCTGGTGCTTTGGCAAAGTCCAGGCCATTCTAGAGCGTACGGGGCATGCTCCCCGGGAAATGATTCGAATTTTGGTGCAAGCTATGCATTTTGGTATATTCTAAAGCCTCATGATATTAACAATAATTTCTTGAACGAAACGATACCATTTTCTTTGGATTAAACAGGAAAAATGTGCACCTCATTACCCCAGCTTTCTGGTGAAACATGTACAATAGCTAGGGTTTAAATTTGGGGTCGGACAGCCATGATGCGTAGAACGATTTCATCTGTTTGCACTCACCTGTTACTGTAGCTGTAAAGCAGTTTGGGTTAATGAGGCAGTCGCTGCCGTTCATCGCAATGTTCACCATCGCCGAATTCATTATGAGATTCATACGGCTCTCCGAATCGTTGCTTTGGGCTCAGCTGTAGAGTCTTCTCATTGCTCGGGCTCGTGCAAGAGTTTGAACCCAAACGAAAAAAAGACTCATCTATAACCGAGCTGGCCTGCTAAACGAAGCTCTGTCTCTCACACAGTATTATATCTACTAAGCAAGGACAGTCAGATGAAATTTGCGTGAAATTGGCTTTTTGTTTGAATCATGAAGCCAAGGTTGTGTCTCTCTGCGTTCTACTTACAAGCCATAGCGATTGTACGTATACACACAGGTGGCGGGTTTGGCGAACTTGAGCCGATGGGTAGCCCTTTTTCGCACACCACACAGTCGATAATCACAATAACCTAACGTACGCTACGGGGCTTTGCATGAAAGTGCAGCTGCATGTATCTTATGCAAAGGGCGTTTTATCGTGGATCTGCTGATCTTGGAGGAAACTGAAGACATGGCCTAAATAGTGCGGTCATATGCGATACGGCGATCATGGCAAGTAGAGTCTACCCGCACTTTTCATGCACGATTCCAGGGCGAGAGATTGCATTCTCAAGATCATTATTAAAGAAGCCACTCCTGACTGCCTGTACCGTGGATAGGGATAGCTAAAAACGAAGCTTATCCTGTTCTATATTATGCGTTTTGCACTGTCGTAATTCTTCTCTTCTTGCATTTGGTCAACTAGAACACTGCCAACGCGCATGCCTGTTTTTCAAAGGTTTATTTTTTTGTGAAGATATTCGCGCATGCGCTTCACGGACATACATCTATTAGTCCCTATATACTGAAGTGTGAACGAGGCTGTTTGATATGACTGAGAGATGGTGCCAGTGCTACATGAGTGGTCTGTATTCCTTTGTGCTATGGCATTCGGTGTGGATAAGCAGCCCATAATTGAGCACGCCATGATCAGCACAACCGGAAGTTTTCTGCTCAATTACCTCGCAAAGCCCTGAGCGAAATGACAATTGCTGTGATTTTGATGAGCAGCATGCGGCGTAATTGTCAGTAACCTCTTTGGAGTAGCTTGCTTGTGCAGCGCATCCCGACTTTACCTTTTGAAATGATTACCAGCCAGCTGCCGCCTGCCAAGTTTGGTGCACACTATAACCTCTTGTTGCTCAGAGATGGCGAGATTATTTTCACTCGATATGGCAAGCGCGACAGGTTCGTGTAACCCGTGTAATCTCAGTGTCCCCTCTTCCTCACAGGTTACTTCATTAAGGCGGTTTGCAGCCTTGTGTGTGATTGCTGCAACTTTTGTGAATCGGTCCTAGACCTGCCCTTCTTTTTTGACATCTCATCTGGCGCTTTCTTCTTTTAGTATCTGGTTGCAAGTCGCTCTGAATCTAGCTTTAGCCGCGGAAACCGCAGCTGCCACGAGAACGTGAATGAAGCGAAACTAATCGTCGCCGAGGTGTTTGATGTTTGGTTTGCTCAGATTTCTTTCTCTGAGTCAGTGACGCGAAGCTTGTCCCAAACGTCTACACGGATTCCTAAAATAGTTACCTCCAAAGTATTTCGAAACATTTCTAGTAGTGCGTTGGGACGCACTAGCCGAGTTCGCAGTGCTTCAATATATCCGCCTCAAGTGCGGCACCGTTTGCCCGTTGGCTTCAGCCAGAAGCCACCACTTTTCAAGCGGACGAGGTTGCGAGAGGTTTGAACGGGAACTACACAATCAAGGATATACTATTCGGGTTGATGTGCGCGCACGCTATACGTCTCATGCAGCGGAGCGCAAACATTGAGGAGCTTCACCGGCTACACAGCTTTCGCACGTGCTGTGTTAAGTCCATGAGTCGGTGATTCCGACGGTACTGCGGTAGAGAGTGAATCGACAAATGTCGTCCACTATTGCTTACTCGACAGATCTTCTCGAAATCCAAGCGACGCGTCGCCAAATTGTCTGCATGACTGGCACAAGATCTTCCCATGAACAATCCGTGTAAAGCTGTTCTGCATAATGACGGCAAGGAGATTCAACGAAGCACCGACAGTTAGCTGAAGGTGGAATCCGTTGCAGACCGTCTTGAAGGGGTGTATTGCTATTAACAATTCCGCAGACAAAGACAGCAATGTTTACTAAGGCAGGGGCACAAGGAAGCGTTTCGGGGACATCGATTTAGAAAACCTTGTTCTTTTGCTCATAGGCTAGGAACAAATGAACGGCTAACAACATTTAACTGAGATTTAGCGCGGTAAATCTCGTTTGTGCCGATGGCGAATAGCCACGCCGGCCGGTAAACGGCCACGCCCTCGTCAGCCTACTCTATGCGGAGAGCGTAGTGCAGTTTGGGGGGTCTAGAATAATTCACTCCAACAGAACGAGGACCCTGACTCGCATCTCCGGTCTATTTCTTGGTCAGTAAATATATCTCGCCGCACCGAATCCTGCCAGTCAAGCACCCCTGAAGACTGGACTTTCTTTCTAATCGATCGTTCAAAATCTCATCAGGCGATAATTCGTGAGGTGTTCGTAGGTTGTACAACCGGCTCGACTGCTGAGTACGTTCTGAACACTTCTGTGTTGAGATTACTGGTGTTTTACTAGTCATACATCCGACCGGCGCGAACGGTCTGCTTTGTTAGAACGGCGATTTGAGAGGAAACTCACAGCTGCGTTTGATCGTTTCTCGAAGGGTAGCCAACCATCGATTGCTGGGAAACCATCGATTCCGAAAGCTGCTCTGAGGTAAGCTAAAAATATTAATTATCAACTAAAGCACTTCACAGCGATAACTTGTCACTTGTAGTGCGATCATCCAGAACTGGCGCGTACTATTCGCATGGCAGTCTACATGCAGATACTGCTTCCCAAGCGAAGTAGACCAGCTGGTGTAGGAGGACCATACGCTGTAGTACTCAGATCGACACTCATCTGCTAATGTTAGGTCGGGTCCAAGTTGCAGGGAAAGTGCATGGCCATCGAGTAGATCTACGATCGTCTCACTGCTGATCCTCGATTTATCGACGTCCATTACAGACTCAGAGTCGTGACATTGGCTAGCGCTGTGTTGAGGTTTGGGTGGACTTTTCCTACAAGTGCAGGTTCGAACGACAAAGGTCCAGCGATATCGCACTTGAAAAATAATGCTTGTAGCAACCGGTGGCTGCATTAACTGCGGTGCCGTGGAAGGCTTTGGAAAACAGTTTGTGGAGGGGTTATTTGGCCAGGAGACCTGCTCAGAGGGATGGTGTGAAGATGTGACCTGCACGCTCAGAGGGGTGGCGTGAGGAGGTGACCTGCATGCTCAGAGGTATGGTGTGAGGAGGTGACCTGCTCCGAAGGAACAAAGTCTGATGAGGTGTGAGTAATTGCAAAATGAGAACGCATGCCCATGATGTCTCAGACTCCATTGAAAGACAGCTGCAATTTCTAGGGACTCTTTTATTTAGGGGGTAGCGCTGCAATTTCCACGCCATCGACCTACACTTTGGTGCAAATTGTTGCCTTCTGCTGCCAAGAGCTCCTGCCTAAAACTGCGCGGGCAATTATCAAAAAACGTAGCCCTGTGATAATATTGTGAGCGAATTGCAGTTTCGCTAAAATATTCGTTCAATGTTGCCAGTAGCTGCTATGTGTAGCGGTTTCAGACTCATCAGCTGCACAATGTGTTGTAGAATGTCGTATTGGATTCTAGGTACATGTACATGTATTAGTATGTTTCGGAGTGCCAGTGGCGCATGTTTGGCGCGCACTGTTTTCCCCCAGGCTTTAAATGATACTGTCCTTATTGAATAAAATCCAAAGGACTCTCTGACTTCTGAGTGTAATTTCCTTTGCTGTTAGAGTGGAAATGTTTGCAATGGCTGAAATTGTAGCATGATAATTAATCATGAGTAATGCACTCTGCTTCAGCTAAAATGTTCTTGCTCAGGATGTTTTACTGATAGAAAACTGTCACACTCTCTGTTTGTGTTTCTTCATCACCTTTTGCAGGAAATTAATTTGTTTCATCTGTCACGACACTCAGGGCCCTCCTCCAACATCTGGAAGTTCATCTTTGATCATTGAACAAAAAAATGTTCACTTCCAGGCAGCTTGTCCTTACATGTCTTATCCTAGCAACAGTTCTGTATGGACATGTGAAGAGTCAGCCATCATCTGCCCCCACACCCAGCCTGGTCTGCGGAGAGTTCTCGCAAAAAAGTCCAGTCTTTATTGAGCCAGCTGTTGTTGGCCTTCCTCGGCGTCTGTATGCATGTCGCTCATCAAGCCTTGGGAATATTTCTTATGGTCAGTACCGCCGCTACTGGCACAGAATGATGTGGAATATCGTACTGCCTGTCAACCAAGCTAGACAGCAGGGTCAAGCGTTGATTTGGAATGCAACCATTGTCTTTGACAAAAGAGTTCAGATAGGCAGAGTGACGGGGAGCTATCACCTGCGTGATCCAAACAACCTCTACACGAACACTCATCACTTCGAAGGAACTGCACAATTTCAGACTGCCGTTAGCTACAACGCACCCCTGGTTGAGTTCTCTTTTGAATTTTTCAGCGATCAACTTGCTGCAGTCAGCTCAGAGAGAACACAGCCGTATGTGAGAGCTGTCGTAGTTGGATGTGGAGGCTGCCGCGATACATTTCAATTACGACCAGCTCCACCAACTACACCAACCATCTTTCGGGCATCTGTGCCTTTCAACGGCATCCCAACACGCCATCCCATTGATCCTTCGATTCCAAACTTTGACCAAGGAATTTCAGACAATGCTGATCTAAATCACCGAGGCGGAGATCATCCGCAAGCACACTCAGTTGATCAGCCAGATGATGCCACAACCGCCATTGTTGTGGGTGTTGTCTTGTCAGTAGTGGCTCTTATTGGTTTGGTTATTGCCATTCTTTACTGTCGATATCGCCGTCTACAAGTGCAAGAGCAGAAAAACATGCTGAACATGGTTCATGCGACTCGTGACAACCGCAGCGCACAGCAAATCAGCACCGTTGATCGACTCCGTCCTCCAACATTCCGGCCTGTATCTGCTAAACCAGAGAAGGTTTACGACCCAAATGAACTCTCACTCACATCCTCACGAAAGTATGACCCTTGGGGACTCCCAGATAATGATGCAATGATACAGTCTTCAGCAGGCCAACACCATGGACTTGTAGGTGCAAAACAAAGTACAGGTAGAACCACGGATTCTGACTTTTCTGAAGGACACAGGAGTGAGGTGGAGGAATTTGAGAGCTTCACAGTGCATGCTCCACCAAGACGTAGGACTGAGACATGTTCTCAGCAAACCAGGCCTGTCCGAAGAGTAGATGCAATTCAACGAATGTCTGCTGATGAAGGAAGTAATGCAACAACCGAGCAAAAGACACCGCTTTCAGCTGCAAAGAGCCAGTCTTTGTCTCGCCGTCTTGTTGTCTCTACTGCCAGTTCGCCAACGGAAGCAACTACACTTGATCAAGAGGGGTATATTGTTCCAGTTACGCCTGGCAAAAAATCACTTAAATCCTCGCCATCTAAAACATCAACAGCTACTCTTAAAAATTCCAGAAAGAATACTCTCAGCACTCCGTCAAGAGCTCCACCGCCACCACCCACTGAGCCCCCTCCAACTCTTTCTCGTCAATCAGTTCCTTTGACACCATCAAAGAGTTTTTCCAGCCCAAGTCGCGGCTCACAATCTCAGTTGCTCCAGGGTTGGAATAATGTCGACGAGTACCAAGAGCCTCTGGATGCTAACTATGAAAACACTGAGTTTCATGGTCAATATGAGGAACAAAAGGAAGTGGCAGAGGAAAAAGACGGGGAGCTCTACCAGCAACCTCAAGACACGCTGAAACGCGGTCAAAAATTTCTTCACTTGGGTGAGCTAACAGCAGCACATGAGCAACGGATTCGGCCACGCAGTGATGGAGCTATATATTCACCACCGGCAACATTCAAACGACCACGCAGCAGCACACGACCAGACAATCCGTACGATGACATCATTGTCAGCCATGGTGACATCACACCAACGAAGATGCATGTGCTAAGAGGTCGACTGGCCTTCACGGATGACATGATCTACGATGATGTGGACTCTGACAACGAAGTCTACTCAACACACTGGTCTGAGCAAGGCATAAAACCTGCAACAGGTCCAGGCGGTCAACCAGAGACTTACGTTGCTCTCCCAACAAACCGTCTGTCGCACATCAGACGAAATGGCCGACAACTTACAGCAATGCAGCATATGACGTCATTGATGAATCGCTTGAGCCATCGACGACGCCTCCCACCTAAGCCACGACCAGGCGCATGAATAAAAAGATTTATCTTGTGATGTATTTTATTAATAATTGCAATGTCTGTATCAAGTTACACTGCCTGGACTATGAGTTCGCCAATACTTTCCTAACTGAAATTTTAATCAGTCTCCAATCCTTGAACCCGTTATCACATCTCTAAGACGTGCATATCGTCATAGACAATAACAGAGTGTAAACAGACCTCAAACCCAGACAGTTAGCAGCACAGTCTCTGTCATGTTAAGCCATCTCGAGTGTCTCCTGAAGACGTACAAAATGCAAAGTGCTTTGTTGTGGCAATGAGAAACGAGACTCTTACTTTAGCTCACAATGCATCCACACATACTAGCCATCGCTTTTTGGCCATTCTATTTACTGAATGAATTTGTAAGAAATCCTCAGAATATCTAATTTTGTACAATTTGTGTGATAGAGTTAAGGGCTTAAAGGGGAAGTATCACCTGACCAACCTATGCAGTTTGTTGCAGGAGTCTGTAGCAACTCACCGTAGTGACAGCTAGAGACAGTCATTCCAGCACTCCAAATTTCTGCTTGCCCACAAATGGTCTCCGATCGTTTAACAGTGACGTCATAAACAAATCATTTTCTCTTTTTACCGCGGCCAGCTGCAGTGCACGTACAGCAGACTCGAACCTGCGGCAACCAAGCGCCTAGCCGAATGAAAATCACGATCTTAACCGCTTGACCAATTCGCGGGAATGGTCTTTCGAATTTATTACAATAAATCCTGTGCCTAGCTCACTGATCGTTGCGTCAGGAGGGCCGAGTAGACTACAACATCGTAGTCGCGTCGTAGCGTCTCGCGCAGTGGGTATCGGATTGTGTCGAGCGAAAGGCTACAAGCACGCCATGAAGCCAGCTTTGTTAGCTGGAGGATTGGTCAAGCGGTTAAGATCGTGATTTTCATTCGGTTAGGGGCTGGGTCGCCGCAGGTTCGAGTCCGCTGTGCATTGCAGCCGGTATTAATAAAAAAGAAAAAAAATGATTTGTTTATAATTCTCCCCGCGAAAATGGTCTTTCGAAATGACATCATATTTGCCCACCTTCCTGCACATGCGCAATGGGGAAGATACGAAATGGCGCTGTGTCTGCAGCGCATGCGCAGTCTACATTTTATGACTGTGTAAGATAGGCCTGGCCACAAAAAGGAGAAAGGATACCGTAGTGTTTTTTTTGCTATGTGGATGGTAAACATGCACTGAAATTCACTCCTTGCTATCTGGTACAACTGCCATGTCGGCTTTGAAACGCTTCCACTTAGCCAATTTCCGTTCAGTTCAAATATTTCTTTATTCCCGAAAACAGTAAGGATAATCATGGCTCAGGTGTTGTCCACTCAACCTACCTTAACGTTCAAGTCCGCCTAGTCTAGAGGTTTCCAGGAACAGCGTTTGTTTCTACGTCTTAATTGTGTTTGAGTGCGAAGGTCTGCTCTACCCCATATAAGCTTTAGGGCTTGTTGCGTCAGTCTGTAGATTAAATTTTGCTGACCTTTTCTCTTGTCCAGTTCGCCCTTGTGTAAGGAAATGATTTGGGTATGATTCGAGCTGGTTCATCAGTAACGTGAAGGGCCCTAATGTCATTTTTTGTTGAAAGAGTGTTCTTGTAAGAGAATAAGCCTATAGGCATATAGAAATCCACCGAGCAAAGCGCGCAAGAAAACTCCTTGAAATGACCAAACTATGGCCTGTTAAAGATTTGGAATATGCAAAAAAAAAAGAATACAAATTTGAACTGTAACGGGTCAGTACTCAAGTGTACAGCCAATGATCTTAGGGTCTTTTTCTCTAAAAACGCTTAAACAGCCTCGAAAGGTTATTGCTGGTCGACTTATGGTTAGGAACGAATTGCGCATGCTCGCGAATGGATTCAGTTCATTGCCGCATTGGACTCAACACTCCAGCAGCTGGCTGAATTTTCGAAACTCTTTTTGGCACGTACCTGTTGATCCAAGTCGCCGTACGTTACATTACACGTTAATACAACTTGCTGTACGTTACTTTACACGTTAATACTGGGCAACTCGTCGTACGTTACATTCAGCACGTTCCAAATACTGTAACTCTAAACGGCAGGATTCATCCAGGAGCTCGAGTGGACAAGTACAGGCATCTGGGGTGAGACCTTCTGGTGTCCTTTATGGCTTATTATCATTACTCTCAGTCGGAGTGTTCTTGGCCAGCTTTGTCATAGTCTCATTGACGATACATCCCAGAGTATACATACGTCAGACAGCTTGGACCTATTTGGTGTCTGGATAAACAGAAAGGGCAGACAGATTGGAGCGGTTCCAGACGCGAGCCGCTGAAGGTATCCTCGGTTGATCACAGGAAGTGGCTAGCAGTTTCTTCCCTCAAACCACGACGAAGCGCTTCTCGGGATCGGCTGGCCGACGCTTTTCTCCCGCCGGAAGTACCTTCAGGCTATCGCGGGGTACAAAAAGTTGACCAACACCGAAACAACAACAGCAAGGACGCAAGCAATCCGACGACCTCAGTAAATCGACTTCAGCTGCAGTGGCGCGCTTCCAACAACCAACGCAAGCCGTGACTCCCCTCAGCTTATATCTGTTTGAACTACTCATACTCTTCGTGCCAGCCACAGTGTTCAATTCCCTTCCTTTTCTTCGTCACGTCACTTGTCTTTTTTGTGTCTGTCTATCCCTGAGTGGAATTCTTTGCCGTCTGATGTAGTCTTTAGCAGTAGTTTTGGCACATTTATGTCTGGCCTTCGTCGTGTATTTGCTAGCGATCGTTTCTCCTTTGGTTTGTGACTGTTCATAGTTTTTATCACAGGAAAGCCCCCAGACTAGCTTCGCTATTGGGCAATCCTGTATAAATATATTTGTCCAAATGAAAAAAATGAATGATTTCCTTTGCAATTGAATTCTTATAATTCTCGTGACGTCACCCATACAAACCGCCTATCTCCTAAGAGGTTGTGATTTTCCAACCACAACCCTTTACCCACGCACAATCTGTAAACCACAAACCCTGACACAAGAACTTCAAGGTTGTGAGAAATAAATAGATTCATAGCCTCGACACTCTGTCTCGACCGGCTGCATCACAATCGCCGCTGCTCAGGTTATGATTTGCCGATCACGGCTATGAATCTATACATCTCCTATCATTCAAGCTGCTATTTTCAACTCTATCTCCTTCTTTGCGAAATGCTGCCTCTATCTCAGGTTTTAAATGAGTGCTTCTAAGCTCGTTACTTCGCAATGTAGTTATTATAAACATGTACATGTTTACTCTGCTTAATCATTCAGCTACATGTAAGTATCTAATATATATTTTCATCCGTGTGTGTGTGTGCGTGTGCGTGCGCGTGTGTCTGCGTGCGTGCGTGCATGTGTGTGTGTGTGTGTGTGTGTGTGTGTGTGTGTGGGAGGGGGTGCGTGTGCGTGTGCGTGTGTGTGTGTGTGTGTGTGTGTGTGTGTGTGTGTGTGTGTGTGTGTGCGCGCGCGCGTGTCTGTAACGCATGCGTTCAAAAACCACTGAACCGATTCGCAACAGACTTAGACGAGATCCTTCCTCAACATCTCGGACGTGTCATGATCGTATTTTTAACTTTCCTTCCTCCCTCGAAAACCCTGAAATTGGCCTTTCAAACGCTGACGAGCGCATCTTCCCATGGCCAACGCCGACTCCAGCGCTCCATCATTTGTTGAGTCTCATAGACCTGATACCGCAACGTTCCCACCTCTACATGTAGACAATGCGTGACAGCTGTCAATGGGCGCGAACTGACAGCAGCAATGTCGCAATGCTGCATGCTGCCGCAACTGGGCGCGAAAACTGCAACAACGCCGCAGTGTTGCATGCTGCCGCAGCTGTGATCTCGCGTCACACATAAACAAATGTGCCGTTTCCCAACTTTCCTAAATGTATAATTTCGGGCATGGGCGCAAATGCTGCCGCACAATGCAACCAGTCCGGAACTCGCCTTGAAGCAGGTCGTGAAAGCACTGCGCTTGCACGAAGTCAAAAGTGTGGGGAACAAAGGCGAGCTCGCGTTGAAGCAGATCGTGAAAGCACTGCGCTTGCACAAAGTCTTGAAGGTGAGGAACAAAGGCGAGCTCGCCTTGAAGCA
>JAOWAW010097877.1:0-15833 GCA_028565695.1 Nicola tetela
CCAGATTTCTGTGACGGGGTAAGATACGTCATGTAGACTTCTACTGTGATACACTGGCTGGTGCATGTGACTCTGTCTTTACAGACACCGGTTTCAGCAATGTTGACCAGCAGTTGAATCAGAGAAGCAAGAAAGTTCAAACTAAGTTTAGCGTAAATTGGAGAGAAATTTACGTTCTTTAAAAATGTTTACGGTAAAGAGGAAAGTTCAAATTCTGGTCAAAAGATACGGCGGCGAGGCTCTTCAGCTCCGGTAGTTCCTATATGATGGAGCGTGTGGGACAAGTTGAAGAACTAGGACTGAGGCCGGCTAAGCCGACTCAAGCGAGCCAACAATCAAGAGCGATGGAAGATCAGTCCACTTCCTCCGAGAGGGTAATTCCGCAAACAAAAAGGTCGCGCCAGGCAATCTTCCCTTTCCGAGCCAGTCGACGGAATGAAACCGTTCACAACTGTCTAGCCACTCACTCGGACTCTGACGGTTCTGAAATCGAAGCCTGTATGTAGGCGACATGCCACGAATCCGCCAGCCATTGACGAACTATTATTAAACCGCCTCCTGACTATCTCACTGACAACCACAGTGCACCTTCTTTGCTTTACTAGAACAAAACTTTTGGGAGAGAAAGAACAGATGATACAACTCTTTGGGGTGTTGGGAGTTGTAAAGTACGCTGAAAACCACCCACTCATCATATCAGATCACTGAGGTGCTTTTCGATTGTTTGGCCGCGTGGGCTTTACGACGGTACGAAGTTTACTGCGCAGCTCTTCGGTGGTTAGATGGAGCGAAAGTCTGGGCTTGGGTTAAAGGTGCGGCACGTGCAGAGACCTCAAGTCACGCGAGGTTTTACTGCCCTTAACGCGATTCCTCTATCCTGACAGTATGCAGGATGACTGGACGCTCGATCGTTATAGGCCATACGGTATTTTTATCGTATTCGATCGCTTTAGGAGCGTTAGCACATCATCTGTAGAACTACGAGTAGACTACGACGTGATGTCATGCTTGGCATGGGATAGGAAAGTGAAAATGGCGCCTGGACGCTCGCTCCAAAAGAGTCGACAAGTCGCGGTCGATAACCCATGAGAACGTGGCGTTTGCCAAGATGTTTTGAAGAAAGGAAGTGGACGCTATATACAGGACTATCTTGCTGTTGATTCTGACAGCAAGTTAGATGATGTTCTTGTGGCAGTGCAGCACTGCGCTCAAGCAGAACAAGACCTTGCAAACGAGGGAAGTAGGAGGCTCCACAACCGTTTTGACATCGAAGCCTGTTCGTCGGAGAGATTCCGATCTTTGTTCGGCATTGAGAAGAAGAATATCCATCACTTAAAAGTCTCCCTCAGTATCCCTGAGCGCATGGAATCCTCAAACAAGGACAGTGGCCTGATCCTTTGAGAGTGCCATGGGCTGACTACAAGCACCCACAGTTCAGTAGGGTTGATGAGAAGCTACAGCAGCCAACTGCCACAAGAGGTCTATGCTTTCTTAAATCATGTTTAATAAAAACTTCCAGTTATTGGAAAACGATGTTAATATTGTATAAACCGCACTTGCATACACAACCGTAGAACCCCATAAGTAACCACATTTTAGGAAAGTACTTTTTATTAGCATTGATTTAAATCATTAGAATACATACCTTGTCCATCATGTTTACGGAATTATGAAAAAACGGAACTCGGTACGTATTATATGCTTCTTAATGCTTTAGATGGCAGTTTGTTCAGCTGCATATAATTAGCAGTCGGTTTAACCTTTATTCCGCCACTCTATGTTCTCCACAACCAATTCTGATAAAACTTGGACAGCTGATGTGATTGACATTTGTTAGAAATTACTGTAAATTTGAAGCCTGTACTGTTATTAGAACAAGACTTACACATGTGTTCCCATATGGGAATGCTGGCAGGTTGGGAACAAAAGTTTGCAAGAAAACACACAGCCATTTCCGTTACTGCAAAGATTTCAATAGGAGTGTGAAGAAGCTCAGTTAGGCTTCAGAGAAGAAATAAGCCGGGTTCACGGAGGAGCAGGTCATTGAGTCTAGTGATAAAGAGAAAAACATGTTGCATGACGCGCTGAATGCAAGTAGACATTGCATTTCTCACAACGGTAGCGGCAGTTCTTCTGGCATACCTTGCACTGGCCATGTACCATGGGAACCACCTGTACGCGATCGCGGCGCGGCCGCCATTGAAATGTTGATAATTATAGTTGGCCGAAACAGCCCTACTCGCGCCCACAATAGACAAGGATTAAAGAGAAGATTACCACAAAAAGGAAGAAAGATCAAGGTAAGCCAAAAGAAAATTTGTCAGAAGGGAAGTGACCATCTAGCTTACAGAGAAACTAATCGCAGAGATTGCCTCAGAGATAGATGAAGGGAAACAATTCCAGAGGAGGATGACTGATGGAAGGAACGCCTTCAAACGTCTTTCTGTTGAACACAACGGAAAAGAGACCCTTTTCTGACACCGGAGCAAGTATGACATTCGATTTGCAGCCAATGGAGGAACATGTTCACAAAGTGAAGGGGACCTTCACCATTCAGCAACCGCCAGAAAAGTAGCAACTTGTAACGTTTTCTTCTCCAGGCCAGTGTTGGCCAACCGATCAGTTTTAACACCTCTCAATTGGAGCAGCTGTGGCAACTTCTTCTCAGGACAGCACGAGCTACACCAAGTTGCACACGTTCAAGTACAACAGCATTACGCTTTTTACACGAGTCCCATACTGGGGCTGCATATTCAAGAATGAGCCTGACAAGACTGACAAATAATTTCTTTACAAATAAAGCTGAGTCACACCGGTGAGCAAGGCGCTTCAGGGTGTACAATTTAAAACTTACTCACTGCTGCAAATTCCTGATTTGCTCAGACCAGTCCAAAGTGCTTGAAACAGTCACTCCCAAGTGACTTACGGATGATTGAAAGGGAATAACACATGGACAGAACAGGCTCTGCTGACACAATGTTTAAGTCCACAGATCTTACTTTGCGCCATGAAATTAACATATGAGATGATTTTATAGGGTTGAATGTTGCAAGATGATCCTTTGACCACTGTTCTGGAGCATTAAGATCCCTCTGAAGATTGCAACAACTTGAGTCAGTTAAAGTGGACGAACAAGTGCAGTCATAGAGGACAGTGTCTTCAGCAAACAGAGAACTCTTGGAGCTCACTGCAGCAGGCAGGTCCTTGAGAGTGATAACAGACAATAGAGGGCCAAGAAAGGACCCCTGAGGAACGCCATACAAAATTAACTGGCTTGACAAGTACACACCTTCAACTCTGATGCACACGGAATGAAAGAATAAGTAATCCTTTAACCAAGTAAGTGCCTGGTGACAGACACTAACAGAATGCAGCTTTCGTAGAACTATATTATGATTTACACTGCCAAACGCCTCGGTAATGTCCAGAAAACAAATGTGAACACGTCCATTTGAGTCAAGCGTTTCCTCCCAGTCTTCGAGGTTTGAAAGTAGTTGCCACGTTGTAGATCACTTTGGCAGGAAACAAAATTGTTCATCAGGGATGGTACTGACACTTAAACAATGTTCAAGTAGTTGTCAATGGACAAAGCTCTCCAGGACTTTTGACACTGCAGATAGAAGGGTAATCGGTCGGTATTGGGAGGGATTATTCGGTGTACCTTTTTTCTTGAAAATTGGTTGTATTGCAGCAACTTCCCATTGAACAGGAAACACTCCTTTTCTAAGAGGCATGTTGAAAATATGGACAAGTCGGGGTAGAGCCAAACTCCCTGCACACTTTTTCAGGAAATGATATCCAATATTGTCTAGGCCTGCAACTTTGTTTGAATTTAGACTTGCTAGCTTTCTCTGCATATCTGACATCAAGATGGGCTTAAAGGTGAAGGCCTTGTCAGCATACAATGAGTTGGATTGTGGGAAACTTGGTGTGCCAGATGAAACTGAAGCACTACAATGATCAACAAACACTTTGTTCAAACAGTTAGCTTTTTCACTAGCGGATAGGTGCAGTTTTCCATTTGAAGAAAGAGGTGGTACTGCATCATGAGTACGTAATCCAACTACAGACTTGGCAAGTTTCCACCATTTTTGAGCACTGCAGTGCAGGTTGTAGGAGCTGAGACGATTTCCAACATTTAAATAATATAGACGTTCCGCACTTCTCAATTCTGCCACATACCAGTTCTGAACTGACCGGTATGCTGCACATAGAGGATGGTCCCTAGGAAACTTTTTGATGCAGCTGTATAATCATGTTGTCCCCTTATTTTGCAAAGAAAAGTGGTGTACTGGGGTTTGTTTGTGGTTCGATGTGGTGACATTGCTCAGGGGACAAACTTGTCAATGGCAGAATACAATCCAAGGCTTGATCAACATCATCAGTTCCAAGTACACTGTGTCGAGCCAGTTCATTGAGGTACTGGTCGAGGCCTGTGTAGTTAGCGTGCTTAAAATTCCAACTTTTTGCGACATATTCCATTTCATTCAAAGGACTTGCAGTAATGTAGCTTCAGTACTGTTGGACAGTGGTCAGAAATAGGAGAGAAGATTTGGCAGGAATTTACTTATGAAGGGTCATTAGCAAACATTAGATCTAATTGGGAGGACGAATTTGTTGAGAGATGAGTAGGTCTTTTTACCACTTCAGTAAGCTCATGGGCTGCAGTCAAGTTGGCTAGCTCAACGCCAGCGTGATTACTTGCCTGGCCATTCCACCATGCAGCTAGCTTGGCATTGAAGTCCCCAACTAGGCAGACAAATGCGGCTTCAGTGAACTCTGGAGTTTATCCAGCGCATCATCAAGGACAGATATGAAATCATTTACTGAACAACTCGCTGGTCGATACAGAAGCAACGTAGGCTTTTTTTCAGTTTGGGGAGATGAAGCTCAACACACACAGCTTCCATGCCTGCAGGTAAGGACACTGAGGAAACATGAATACCAGAGCGGACAAAGACAGCAGCTCCACCACCTCGGCTGCTTGCTGCTCTATCGCAACGGAAAGAAGGAAAAAATCCAGGTAAATGAGACAGATAAGTGTGAACTGCTTCACCAAGTTTCAGTGATGCAAAGTGCATCAATAACGCAATTTGAACAAAGGATCTCAAGGTCCATCAGCCTCGTGTTCGCTAGTAGACTGTGCACGTTCACATGGCACACAGTCAATCCCTTACTTTGACTCTTCAACAGTACAAGTTGATTTCCTTCGGCGACTGCGAGCCGGCGGCTCACGTGACCATGGTCGGCAGTCAATAAACTCAGGCCAAAAATTGGGCTGTTCAGTCGTTTTACAGCATTCAGCTGAGACAAAGAGTTTTGCAGACAGTGTACCGCAGTTCCTAGAGCGAAGCGGATAACAGCCGCTTGTTTGAACCTTTCGGTTGTGACAGTACTTGCGTAACTGTTCCGCTGTACAATATTGACTAATTCCTGAGGCGAAGTAACTCTTCGTTCCGAAGGACTTGACACCACGGAAGCCACCGCCGGCATTGTCCCTAGCAGCGTTCTTACGACCATGGCCATTACCATTTGAGTGGGTCTGTTGTACGTGCGCATCGGTACGTTGTGTACGGCTCTGTCTACGGGATTGCACGAGACGGAATTCTCCTGCACCATCATGACCAACACCATCTAAAGCGACTGATCGAGGCGGAAAAGAAGACGAAGAAGACTAAGCAGAAACTCTTTCTGAAGAGACAGCAGCATAAGATTGGGGCTTATCCTCAACAGAAGATTCAACCGTAACATGTACAGGCACGTCGAACGTAACAGCGGCGCTCTCCGGCACTTCCAACGCTTTCGGGTCTGACTCGTGGACTTCTTTTATACTGTTCGATTTGGTCGCAATCATCCGACTGCTTGCTTCAAAGAATCTACAATCTCCAAAATACCTTCCAACCGTTTATAGCTTTTCAAGTTGAGCTAGGTCCTCAGCGTGACGAGACTCCAATGACAATATCTCCTCTGCGTGGCGAATCTTGTTTTCGGTAACAGTTTTTTCAAGTTGATCGACACGGAGCCGTAACGATTCTGCGATACCCCGAATGCAGCGTTCTTTTCCAGTCGGTCCGACGTGGTCTCTAACGGGCCTCTTACAATCGGTGCAGTGTCTAACAGTACTGCTTGACGAGGACTCAAGAGGAGCACCAGAATCTGCTTCCGTACCTTCCGCCATACTTGTACAATGTAATTAATTCTTTATGCAATTTAGGGGTATATCCAAGTTCAAGGAGACTTACTCTTACGATTGGTGGACCAACACCTCCCCAAGTCATTTCATATAACTCCTGCTGACTCGCCATTTATGGCAATTTTTCGTGACTGCGCAATGCAAACTAGAGACATTTTTATTCCAGACTAAGTAATTAAGAAGGAGAACCTTTCTATTAACAGGCCCTGATTACGTTACTCCAAGGTCCTGAATACTCAGGTCAGTTAAGGCACAGACCAGGGCACCCGGCTGGTCACGGCGCGCACGGTACTGTTTCCTGGCATCGCCGATCGATCGATCGTGATAGCTAGCCCTCGCGATGGCGATTGCGATGGACGTGCCCATGCAGGCCTACTCTGCAGACCCAGTCCAGTCCTGGTCATGCTGGTGAGGCCGCGGTGCGACTTCCGTTATCATGGACAACACATCATATAATAGCGGCGAATCATTCTGTTACATAGACAGAAAGCTATGTATGTTCGGAAGTTAAATCAGCCTGTTCTAGTGCGCCAGCTCTCTGGGATTAGAGCCATAGACAGCTAAACTTCGGCGTGCTGCTTCCCGTCCCCATGGAGAATGTATGGACAGTAATGGCGGACGAAGAAGAAGCCGAAGTTTTTACTTGTAATTCAATGCCAGGGACTCCGAGAGCTTTAGAACAGTCAGATTGGAGTTGGTGGGTGACTTGTCATGATTTTTAATCGTAAGAGGCGAAGATTTTGTGAAAGAGTTTTTTGGTAGACTCGTTTTTTTAGGGTGGTTATTTTGCCGAATTGAGCCACTTGAAACAGTTTCAGAACAGAAATGACCCTATTGGTAGGTTTGGCTTTGTATGATAAACTTTTTTGGAAAGTGTCATCGCTGTAGAGTTAGCAGAAGTTGGTTAAGGAAATTTAAGGCAATTTTTGATCGATCATGGACTATGCCTGAGTACGTCACTCGCAGAAACTGAATACGTCTATCTGGCAATCCTTTCAAAACATATAATAATAAAAATAAATAAATGAATAAAAATAAAAAATAAGAGTAGCACAAGCCTTAGAAGTTAATGTTCCCATATGGGAACGTTGGCTTCAGAAAATGCTGGGTGTTTCCAGTTGGGCACTTGCAATTGAACCCTCAATATAAAAAAATACTACATGAGAGTGTTATTGCCGTCGTCAGGCCCGTAGGGGCTGAGGAGGGCTCCACAGACGATTAATTCGTGTGTGTCTGTGTGTGTCTGTCTGTCTGTCTGTCCGTCATGCTACAACCGTTACTGGCCAGCGCGCACTAATCGCGCCTTTTGTTCCTGATCAAAATGTATTGTAGGAAGGCGTATATACTTCAACCGAACCATGCAGCGCAGCTCCAGCTGTTTGTAATATATGCCATGAACTGTGGTCTACCTTTCTAAATACATTGCCAGAGAAAAACCTTTCCGAAGCCGTGTCAAGAAAAGGGAAGAGGAACAAATTTTAGGCCCACCGCTGATTCGATTGCAGCTGTTGCCGTGAGCTCTGAAGGGAAAATTTTGACGGAAAGGGCCACATGACTCATGTAGTTGAATGCAAGCAGGTTGATTTGGTTCCGCCAAGCTGCAACATTTCCAGTAAGCTGACATTGTGCTTACAGTGCACGTAGGTTCGCTATCCAGTGTTCTTTGCGTGGCATTAAATGTAAATAATATGGCCTGCGACGGCTCCATGCTCACGCCACTTGTGTGTGGAGTCAGTGACATGCTTCATAATGCATTCCTACAGTTTTCGAAAAGGTGGCGATGTAGAAATTCAAATCGGAGCAAACAGGGCAAGCAAATCGGCCAGATTTGGAATAAGCTATTCCGCATCCATGCACCGACCGAACGTGCTGCCGCAACTTTGTGCGCCTAGCACTAGCAATCAAGTATCGCTGTACACCTACTACAAAATACAAGTACGTGTACATCGTAGATGCTTGTGTGTTTTTTACGGTCAGCTGATGGACAGGCGTACAACAAGGCGTGCGCACGTTAGCTACTCACATACGAGAAGCGGAAGTGACGCGGGGCATTCTTCCCCTTAGACAGATTCGAGGAGCAAATCGATAAGATCGCTTGCGTGAATCGTCGAAGGGTTTTCATTCGTATGACAAAGGTCGGAGCTGGCTGGCCGAAACATCGCCAAATGTGCTGGAGAAGACTAATGTTTTCACAAAATTCCTTTTGTATAATTATCCGATAAAAGAATGATAAGCTTAGGAGTGAGGAAAGGTTGTGCTTCGCTCACCAGTCTATTACATTAATTTTGGTGGCGCTTTCTTCTTCGAAAACATGGCTTCCCGCACGATAGCGTACAAGGCTGTTCGGCGTACGACTTTGTGCGCTATTGCCATTGGCCATGGTGACGGTTTGGTATGTCCTGTATTCATGCTTCCCGTAGGCTACTCATGATACTACCGTCCGCGGCCGTCGATTTCCCTTGGCAGACCCCACAGATTACTCCTGGGTCTACAATACATCGAAAGGGACTGAGATGGTTCCATGCGACTGCGCCACTTTTTCGCAAAAATGTTAACCGTTCGGCGCTGTACGCCATCCTCAGTCAG
Source organism: Nicola tetela (assembly GCA_028565695.1). Classification (NCBI taxonomy): domain Eukaryota; kingdom Metazoa; phylum Porifera; class Calcarea; order Clathrinida; family Clathrinidae; genus Nicola; species Nicola tetela. Next base: position 8,780 of record JAOWAW010097877.1, read on the forward strand.
CTGTTCGAAGTGGAGTAGCTGTTAGTGCACTATCTGTTTTGGTGTACTGTACGTTTTGGTGTAGTGTCCGTTTTGGTGTAGTATCTATATACAAATTATGACGTAGTGTATAGTATTGTGCACAACGAGCAATGTAGTATTATAGTACATGGTGCCGCGTATGTTAAGGCTTCTATTCGTACCTACGCGTTTAATCAAACGAAATAATCAGTCTTAACCTCATAGCGCCAGTTTTCTGCCAGAGGCAAGAGGTGTAGAACAGAAGGAACAGACTTGGCCAAACTTAGGTCGTCGACAGTGTTTTCCTCGGAGTAAGCCGGCCAAAGGCTTGGGTTTTCAAAGAATACCCAGCTGAAAGAAACAGGACAACCTTCTTGGAGAGAGGTTTGCCACGCCAACTCGTACAAGAAGCTATTCTATCAACGTGGCCATGTTCGGACGTAATATCTCAACAGTCCTTCTCGCTGTGATATTATTCGGCCTGGGAGTGATAGTCTCGGCTTTCTGCCCATGTGAGTCTCCTCCACGTTCAGATGACAGCTACTACGACAGCTACGACCCCCTTAAAGCTTATCGTTTAATGCAATACAGCTATTACACTTACGACATGAAGCCAACAAGACAACTCCCAGCCGCCTTCAGAGTAGCCTTTGGGAAGGCATCGCCGGTCCCACACAAGATCATCAGCGGTCCTCTTCCCTGGATTCAAGGAGGCGAAATGTTAGGCATTGTCGGATACGATTCCTTTCTGAAAGGCATCATAGTTGCTTTCCGCGGGACAAACAAAGCTTCGCATTGGATGGCCAATCTTCGCGCTACGTCAACAAGGCCTGAATTTCTACCCCCGGGCGTGCCGGGGGACGTTCATACAGGTTTTCTCAACGCTTACATGGGTGTGAGAGACCAAGTTCACGAAGAAGTGGAAAGACTTTGGGGAGCTTTCAGTTACTTTTTCGGCTCGGGAGTTCCTAACCTCTTCTTCACTGGACATTCTTTAGGCGGTGCTATGGCATCACTCGCTGCTGCCGACTTTGCTCGAGAACTGGCTAGGTCCGTCCCCATTACTGTCTACACGTTCGCCTCTCCGCGTGTCGGCGACACTTGCTTCGTAAGCTACTTCACCAGAGTGATTCACAGGAGCTTCCGGGTCGTGGTCGATGGTGACTCGCTAGTTCCTCATATGCCGATGAAGAGACTCAAACTTAACTGTCAGTTCGAATCCATGCCGGGCAAGGTAAGAGTCCCACGCCCGTTCGTAGTTGTCAATGTGCTCACTGCCCCAGTGCACATGCACCCATCCTACCTGAAACAGCTTTCTTTGTTGGTGGGGTACACTCCAAGTGGGCTCGAACTGAATACGAGGAATCGACCAAAGGGGGAGTCATTGCCAGTGCAAGGGAGTCATGCCATCTTGGAACAGGCTGCCCGTCAGTGTGTGACCGGCGGCAGACGTTTGATGCTCAGGCCTCGGTGGCTTCGGCGATCGCGTTCCTTTTCCGGCCCTAGTCGTCCAGCGAGTCGGTTGAGCTCTGACAGCGCTGAAAGGAGAGATTACAATTCCATGTATTTTGACTGACAGGCTGGTCTATACTTTCTCGTGTTTGTGTACATGTATCTGATAATAGTCCTGGTAATTCTTCTTTCATGCCAAGAAATTTTTGCAATATGATGCACTAGTTTTGATAAATTTCCCAGTAACAGTAGTTTGACTCTCAACTTGATTTTAGATAAAAGAAGAGGAGTGGCAAGGATTGTGTGGTCGTGATCTGCCGCTTTTCAAGAAAAAAAAAATGAACAAAGAGTGGAACTCGGATAAGACGTACCCCCTAGGGAATCCCAAAAAGGACGTACTAACCGAAGAACGTACTAACTGTAAACCATTAACCACACGATTGACTATACACAGGACATCGCACGTGCATATGTACATCATGTACATGCGGTAACAGTTAAAATCTCCATAAATTCAATGGATTTAACACAAATGGAAGTACCCCTTCTGTTGACGTCAAGATCTGACGTCTACGGGAAACGCAGGACTGAGGATTTGTGGACGCTATTGGTACAAAAGATACGTACTAACCGGAGATTTTTCAGCTGGGGAGGGCAAATTTAGTACGTTTTAACCGAAAGTACGTCTTAAAAAGTACGTCTTAGCCAAAAATAATGTATGGCATTTGCGATACCCGCCGTTCGGTTATTCTCCAAAAGTACATGTTAACCTAATATACGTACTAAGCCGGGTACGTAGGTAACCGAGTTCCACTGTACATCAGGAAAATGGAAGGTTGCGGGCTCACACGCTTCAGCTGTTAAAGTGATGCGACACACCGTCCCTGGCGGCCACGATTCTCCATGACAAAGACTATTGCCACCTGAAGACGGGTACTATTGTCTTCTGCTCGACGACAAAATTATTTAATAATGACGGATATACATGTAGGATTCTCTTTGCACCAGCTTTCATTTTGTTTCTTTTTCAATCGTTTTAAAGAAAACGTGGGGGAGAGAGATTTCTGTAATTGTTAGTCTATTCCTAGTGAGAGATTTTGCTCTACAAGTTAATAATCATTTCAAAAACATCACGCCGGGGTAATAAGATTATTAACCCGAGTCAGGCTTGGTAGGGACTGGAGAGGGGTTCCCACAGATATTATTAACCCGAGTCGGGCCAGTAGGGACTGAAGAGGGGTTCCTACAGATCTTATTAACCCGAGTCAGGCCCGTAGGGACTAGAGAGGGGTTCCCACAGATATTATTGCGCGTGTGTGTTTGTGTGTGGGGGGTCTGTGAGTTCGTCGCAGGGGCTACGTTTTACGGGGGCCGCGATTCACCCCCAATTACGTCATTCAAACAGAATACCCTACTCATTTAGGCAACAGTCTTGGGTTGGCACACGGCGTGTGACAACCCAAGACATTTTGCAAGGCTTTTCATTGGGACTGACGACATGACCAAGTCGTGATGCGTATCGAGCGACGTACCCGGTGATGCCCATGTTGATCCGGGCCTACCTGTCATGAGTGAGCTGATTAGTGATGTAAGCGTGTCAGTCGATACATCTGTAGATCGAGGTTGGGCTGGGCCACTTACCAACCGATGACGAGCGAATCGATCTCATCGTTTGCATGAATCTTCGAAGGGTTGTCAAGTTCGTCTGACGTGGATTGGAGCTGACCGGCCGAAACGTCGCCGAGCACATTAATTTGAGTTGATGAAGAGCGATGCTTTGGCCAAATACCGGTGTAATATACTCATCCGATTGAACTTATTGAAGTATTAAGTTTTGTGGCCGAGGAGTGAGGTAGGGTTGTCCTTCGCTACAGCCGTTCTTTACAATGGTGGTGCTTTCTTCTTCGAAAACACGATGCACATGTTGATGTACATGTCATGACCGAGCTGCTGCGTCAACTGATACATCTGTCGACACTACGATAGAGTTTGGGCTGGGCAACTCGCCAATCGATGACGAGCGAATGGATATCATCGTTTGAATGAATCGTGAAAGAGTTCTATTTGCCTGCCCAAGAACGGAGCTGACAGACCGAAACGTCGCTAAACAAATTTAAATTTGTGCTGGTGAAGTGTTGTGTTTTGACAAAATCCCGGTGTATACTTATCCGATAAAAGTATGAAGTTTTGGAGCCGGGTTGTGAGGAAGGGTTGTTCTTCGCTCAGCCGTCCTTTACAGTTGGTTGTGCTTTCTTCTTCGAAGAAATGGCTTCCTGCCAAAACCGCACAAGGTTGTACGGCGTACGCTCTTGGCACAAACGTACTACTAAGTACATGTAGTGTTACAAGGATTGGGTCGACCCAGAAGTGTCAAGCCATGACTGCGCTCTGGCCAGATCCTGCAGCAACAATCGTCGGAAAGCCTCTGACAGCCCTTGTTAGCGACTACAACCTTAGTCTACAGGATCGGAATTCGAACTGCCGTGCCAGGTTCTGCTGTCACCTGAGGGGCGTTTAAGTTTGTGTGTATATCAAGTCTCCCACATGCAACCTTCGATATCTCTGAACTCCCTTCTTTCGCTTCTGTATATTTTTTATTCAATGAGTATCATTCCTTTAATTAAAAAAAAAAAGTATTACAAGGATTGAGACATTGCAGATGAGCAATGCATGCCAGTAATTCTTTTGTATATGTAGATCTACATGTACATCCCGTATTCACGTTTCCCGTAGACTCATGATTCTAACATCGATACTGCTTTTTGGCCACATGTCAACGTTTCCTCGTGTGTCTACAATACGTAGGAAGGGCGTGCGAGGGTTTCATGCGCCTGCGCCACTTGTTGCGTGTCCGTGTGTGTGTGCGTGTATGACTTCGTCGCAGGGGCCACGTTTTACGGGGGTCGCGATTCACTCTTTCCTAATTACGTAGTTCGAACAGGATAGTACCCTACTCATTTTGGCAACTGTTTTGGGATGGCACACGTGCACGGCGTGTGACAACCCAAGACATTTTGCAAGGCTTTCTTTGTAAGGCTTTCCATTGGGACTGACCAAGTCGTGATACGTATCGAGCGACGTGCCCGGCGATGTACATGTTGATCTAGGCCTACATGTCATGAATAGGATGATTCGTGATGTAAGCTTGTCAGTCGATACATCTGTCGATCGAAGTTGGGCCCGGCCACTCACCAACCGATGACGAACTAATCGATATCATCGTTTGCATGAATCCTCGAAGGGTTATCAAGTTCGCCTGACGTGGATTGGAGCTGACCGACTGAAACGTCGCCAAACAAATTTAAATTTTCGCTGGTGGAGCTAGAGTGAGGTTTTGACAAAATACCGGTATATACTTATCCGACAAAAGTATTAAGTTTTGGCGCCAGGGAGTGAGAAAGGGTTGTTCTTCGCGGCAGCCGTTCTTTACAGTTGGTGGTGCTTTCTTCTTCGTAAACAAGATGCACGTGTTGATGTACATGCCATGACCAAGCTGCTGCGTCAGCTGATACATCTGTCGATAGAGTTTGGGTTGGGCAACTCACCAATCGATGACGAGCGAATCAACATCAACGTTTGTGTGAATCTGATTCTGATTCTGATTGGTTTATTCTGATGATGGCTAAAAACCACTGCAGAAGTATAAAATAAATATAACAGCAATAATAAAGATAAATAAAGTGAAACAGAGAGCTATTTCTGAAGCTGGGGCAAACTTTTATACACAGGTAAGTCATGTATAGGAAGGAGGAAGGATTATCAGTGTTTGTAAGGTAGTGTTGAACATGTGCATTGGTAAGTTTGCAAGTTCGCAACTGCTAGTTTGAACTGCGAGTAAGACTTGAGGGACTTTAAATCAGAAGGTAGTGATGTGAATATTTCTAGCGACTGTGGGATATCAGAATCTCTGAATCGTCGAAGATCTATATTTGCCTGCCGAAGATTGGAGGTGACCGACCGAAACGTCGCCAAACAAATTTATATTTGAGCTGGTGAAGTTTGATGTTTTGACAAAATACTGGTATATATCTATCCGGTAAAAGTATGAAGTTTTTGGGCCGGGGTGTGAGGAAGGGTTGTTCTTCGCTCAGCCGTCCTTTACAGCTGGTGGTGCTTTCTTCTTCGAAAAAAGGGCTCCCTGCCAAAAATGTCAGGCAAGGTTGTGCGGCGTACGCTCTTGACACAAAAGTATTACATGTAGTATTCCTAGGATCGAGACATCGCAGAGGGGTAATGCATGCCCGTAGATCTGTTGTACGTCCCGTATTCATGGTTCCCGTAGACTCATGATTCTAGCATCGATATTTCTTGGCCACGGTGTCTACGTTTTCTCCTGCGTCTACAATACGTACGGAGGGCCTGCGAGAGCTCCATGCACCTGCGCCACTTGTTAACCCGAGTCAGGCCCGTAGGAACTGGAGAGGGATTCCCACAGATATTATTGCGTGTCCGTCTGTGCGGAACTTTTGTGTGTCACTGAGGCCACGTTTATGGGGGCCGCCTACGTTTTCTGGCTCAGTTTAGGTCCGAAACCGGTCACGTAAATAAAGAAGATTGAATCTAGTGTGCTCCGTGTCGAGCTAGTCTTCCTTTTACCCACGAGACTGAAGCTTCCATGGCTGTTGACTCTATTACAAAGTAACCGAATGAAAAGATGTATTTTCGCCGTTCACATAAAAAAAAACTTTGCCAAAAACGTTTTCCTCTCTTTTGCAGACAGGGCAGGGTGGGATTCGAAAATCCCAAAATCCAAACACTCGGCTTAGTTTACAGCTTTGGTTCTTGAAACTTCGCCGCCGAATGTCTCCACAATCGTAATAATAAAATATGTGTAATATAATAATGAAACGACACAAAGTCCAATTTCTGGTGTTCATACGCGTTGCTATCGACGCATATCAGATTTACACCTTAGTGTTCAAAGCTATAAGTAAGCCTTGGTACTTGGTGCTTGTTTTATTTTTGGAAATAGTGCTTTGAACGTCCGTCATTTTTTCAGCATTTGGTTCTCGTTTTAGTGCTCATGAGAGGAAATAGTGCTCCATGGTGATTTTTCTTGACGACCGTTCGAAAGGAAAAGAGCTCGGTAGAACTTATTTATTATGAGGTGTTTTAAAGCTCAGTTGAAAGGCAAAGTCAGAGTTTCAGTCATACATTGTACATGTGGCTTATACACACTACAACTTACACAATAGTGCCGCGAATCGAACTAGTATAATGTGTATATGCGCGTAATATTCAACGCGTACGACATTACTGAGTTGACCGGTCTAGTGTCTACGCACAAGGTGTAGGTCCTACGGTAAACGGAAATTGTACCGTGTGCACAAACGATAAACCGATCTTTAGACTTGTAGCAAGGTCATTATGCATGTAGTTGAATGTCGCTTTCCCCGTTTGTACTTAAATCCACAGTGAATGCTCAAGCGTTACTGCTTCTTGATTCATTCATCGTCTGTCAGGTAGTAATTGGGGAATGGAACAGGAAGGGTGCATGTATCGGTAGGGGGTAATGTACGAAGAAAGCTAAGAAAATTAAGGCAGAAGAGGCGTTGGGATGGGCCTTGTACACACGTAGTCTTATATTATTATTATTATTATT
>JAOWAW010097988.1:0-12209 GCA_028565695.1 Nicola tetela
ACGAGTAGTCACCAACTTCTTGCGGTCTACAGCTGATCTCATACGTCCCGTTCTTCTTGTCAAGTACTTCAATACTTAACCGCACTCGGCCGCCGTTAGGAAGTTGTAGGTACTCTGGATCAAGTCGGATCACATCGCCTCCCTTCGTCATCGCTTGTCCGTTGTTGTCATTGGCGATCATAGTGAAACACACTGTTGAACCTATGATGCAAGTCTTCTTGGAAGGACCTTCAACAGCGCTGTGAGCGGCGGATGCCTGATGGGAAATTACGACACCCACGAGCTCTTTGGCCCTTGCCAGTACATCTTCCTCCGTCGCGCCTTTGAAATCCACACGAGCGTGCTGAACGGGCTCCTCTGCTACTTCCATTTTCACAAGCTCATCAGCACGCTTCTCGATCGCTAACAGAAGATCGCACGCGTCTTCCGTGTCCGCCTCTATGTCCAAAATCTTCTCTCCGAAGCTGATAACACTCTTTAAATCGTTCGCATGTCCCTTAAGCTCGTGGTGTTGACTGTTCAGATCTTTCAAACGTACTTCCTCCAGGTCATCCACTTCAACAAGTTTTTGCTCGATCAGCAGCTGAACAATGATGATGCGTTTCCCAGACGATCGAATTTGTGAGCGGGTGTCTTCTGCTCGAGAGGAAAGCTTAGTGAAGACATCCTCGACAGCTGAAAGGGATTTATTCACTTGTGGAAGACGTGCGTTCTTCGGAATCTCGGTTTTGCGACGCACACGTTGGTGACGTTCTTTGGCGATATCCTTGACAGGAACATCGGATCATGCTTGTGAGGAAGACCAAACGCAATGCAATCTCCACAAACAGCTGTAGTGCATTGTTTGCAGTAATAGCGAAGTGGTAGGTCGTGCTCTTCACAATGTCGAATGGCAGAACGTAGAGCTGTCGACGGCTTCATATCGGTCAGTCTCCGAGATTCCCAGGAATGACGAGAACTTTGAACAACGTTAACACGCAAAGATTACGGCTGAGACTGCTAGAAATGTTACGAACCTGCCTCGGCTCGAACAGCTGTTCCAATTCCGCGAAGAACATTATGAACAAACTGACCGCTTAGCAATGGGCTCACTCGTCTCGTCTGCAATTGCGAATTTATTCATGACGGAACTCGAAGAAAGCGCACTAACGACCTTCAAACACCGGCTATAAACCTGGTAGCGTTTTGTAGATGACGTGTTCTCCATTATTCTGAAATACGACGTATAGTAGTACCTCTTCTTAACCACCTAAACCAACGACACCCATCGATACGATTCACTATCAAAACAGAGGAGAGCGGCATACTTCCTTTTCATCGCAGTGACACCGGTCACCTTTAAACAGACACCTTCCGAAAGGCGCAAACAAAACCGACACATCCCGGTACTTGAACTTTGCGTCCTAAAACTTACTTCTACGAAACATTTTCTCACTGACGAAGTGGATCGACGTCATAACCTTCAGCGCGATGAAGCAAGCAAAGAGGAGCTATAGGAGGAACAACGGTTGCAATCCGCAGCGAACGGCTATATATATCCGCGATCATTCATTCAGCGGATGCAAGCAGAGAAACGATCGCAAACCTCCAAACCGAAACTCGACAGCGAGAACATGAAGACTGACCAAAGCTATATTGCGCACCCGCAACCAGCGAAGAATTTTTCACATGTTCCTGACATCGCTTGACATCTAAGTAGTTACACGTGCAACACAGCAAAAAGGGACGGTAATGCAAGGCGTAAGAGATTCTCTTCTAGCGAGTCGTCAACGTGAAGCCGTGTACGCAGTCGACTGTAAAAAATGCCCCAAGGTGTACATAGGCGAGACCTGAGGAACGCCCAAGCAGCGACTAAAGGAACACCACTACCACGTGACGAAAGTGAACGCTGAACCGAGAACTTTACAATTAAATTTTTTTTTAAACAACCACTGCAAACGCTTTAACCAACAAGGTGCCACCACAGAAGGTATACGCGTGCGACGGGATGGCGATACCAGAATTGAACCTTGAAATATGGGGACTCTAAAAGGGCCTCTTGTCACAATTCTGGAGCAGAATCGAACCTGGTTGGTAGCTGCAGTCTGTTTTAAAAGCATAGGCGCTTTATGTGGCTTATAAGTAGTCTTCACATGTAACTGTATCAATCATTAATAATCAAGAGCGCTCCTTGATAGTCTGCCACGCGCCAGCTAATCAGTCCTTCATCGCTAAGGTTTGAAAAATTCTGTCTCTAGAGCGATCGGGCCTGCTTGGACCTATGGGCAGCGCTGCACCGTAACTATAGATCAAAAACACTTCCTTGAGAGGAGTATTATAATACTATCCCTAATGACTGATACTAAGCTTAGAACAACGGTGACGTGTGCTACGTACCAAGACCCTCCGCCATTTTGTTTTTTCAAAATGGTCGCATTCTTAATATTATTTCCATCCGTAGTTGCTGTACATGTTATTTTTATAATGAATATGCATGTAGGCTCAGCTGAAGGATGTGAAAGCTCACAGGGAATGAATACTCTCCGAAGAAGTCGTATCGGAAAAAAAATCACAAAAATACTAGTAAAGACCACAAGCTGGCTACATTCCACATTAAATTTACACTGTTCTCAATGGACTTCGTTTTAACACTTAAAACTAGCTTGCGTTTGTGTTGCGGACGTCTAGTCGATTTACTCTCCGCTGGTTAGTAGTAAATAACCTCACAACAATTAGGATACATTGCACGCCAAAAGATCTTCGCGACGTCGACCGGCCTGTCGTGGTGGGCTGAATCGATGGTTGACTGCCTGACGAAGTATCTGACAGGTCCAAAAGATGACTGCCCATGCCAGTCGAAGTGTTTTAAGAAGAGAAAAGGCCCTTGCAGACTTCACACGCAAGACTTCACACATACTTGTGAAGTCTGCAAGGACTTTTTGTCTTCTTAGAAAGTATCTGACTATAGATGTATACGTAGCCGGCGCGCCAGTGTGCCACATATAGTGTATTATTATAGTGGCGTCAGTCATGGTCATCCCCCAAACATACCGGCTTTCAAAATAGTCTAAGGTATACTGAGAGTAACCAGATCATACTATTCATTACATTAGAGATGCTTATCATCATGATCATCATGATTAGTATTATGGCTTTAACAAGTTTTATATACCGGTATTTACATATTTATAGTAATAGTTATACACGTGTATAACACGTGCAGAAACAGTAGACCAAAGCCCAAACATTCTTATCCACTCTTATGATCTACGGCTACTAGCATTAAAGTAGTGTCCGTCCGTGGTTCTCTCAGTTCATGGGAAGCTAACACCAAGCACGTTATATAATTACTAACGTTGATAAAAAAAACCTGGAACATTTTATCGCGCCCGCCGGTTGCTTGATGCCCATGCAAGTCGGCTTTTCATTCAGGCTGTGCTTATGAGTGACTATGAGTGACTAAAAAAAAAAAAAACTTTAAACTCTTCCACTAAAACAAGGGGGGCTCTTGAAAATTCTCATTTCAGAGTATAAGGCGATGAACGGAATAAGCCGCCTCTTCCAGTTCAAACACTGGTGGAAAAACAGCAGCATTATCACAAGACGAAAAGGTCTACTCATAGTATGCTCCACTTGCTCCACTTGTGGCTTGCCAATTCAGTCGCCGAAAATAATATAAGAGATTTTCTTTCTGTGCTTGTGGCCTCTCTACTAACCTCTGTCCGTGACGCAAAAACACTATCTGAATTCAGAAAATGTTTATCTTTAAACGTTGAGTCACTTGTAAAACTTGCATTCTCACCATTACCGGAAAGAACTTGTGTGATGCTTGTTTCTTATGTGGTCTTATCATTATGGCATTTTTTGTGGCCTCTTGGCTGATTTGAAGTAGATTTCTTATCTGTTGGCTTTGCAAAGAAAAAAAAAAAAACATCCCTCCCCTGTAGAGTAGATGTAGGCCTACATGTTATACAGAAATATCTATGGGGCCAATCCAAGAATATTTCGTGTTTCCTCAGTGTCGCCTGATTAATCTTGTACTGAGTCGGTCGATCAGAAATTTATTTTTTGGCCTCGTTATTTTAAGGATTTTACAATACCAAATTTCAAACACGCACCCTTTCGCTGCTCCACAATTCTTGCTTTTAATTTTCTGCTCTCACTTCCCCTCCTCATGATCACTTTGTGCACGCACCAGTCTGGTGGACGCCCTTGCCTCCACAGCACTCAGCTGGACCTCGCCTTTTGGCATTGGTCAGTCGGAGGATCGCGAACAATATTTTATTTTCGTAAATTTCGTAAAGGTGGTAAATTTAGATAAAATGTTTACTTTACTACAGCAGTAGCTAGCAGCCGATGAGCCCAGCCATGTTGGAGGCTGGCAGACCACTCGGTTTACGAAAATAAAATGCTTACGAAAGAGAACTTTCGAAGACTTACGATATTAAACTGCAATTAACGAAAATTTCCGGGTCTACAACAGCCTCTACAGAGCTAAGAGCACTAGGGGGAAGATAGGCGAGAAGCCGTCACTGTGCCGTAGCCACGAAGTAATAATCGTGACCAGACAGGGACTATGGTTTACAGTCTTCTTCAAAAGTCTGGATTCCTGGCCAAAAAAAACGAACAAAAGCGGGAAAGCTCTCACGTGGCGAGAAGGAGATGATATCCAGTGTTTCTGAGCGAGCGCGAGACCGTAAGCAGCGTAAAGACGAGATGGATGTTGTAAAGACAGCCGCTGAAGCTTGTGGTGTTGTCCGAGCCTCGGTCACTCTGAGGTAACGGTAAAACACTGCCGTTGCCTATCAAGTTGAGAACAGGCACATACTGAGGAGGAGACGCAGCGACCAATGGTGACGAAGGCTCTCTTCCTGCTGCTGCTCGGTTCAATGAAATGGGTTGCCCCGAGGTTGCTACGATAAGTGGATGAGTTCATGAAGAATCCAAATGGAATGTTGTTCATATTCTTTTTTTGAGATTGCGTCTAATTATATAACCACATGCACTTACATGATCTCGGTGGTGATCACGTGATGCATAATTAATATTATCGGTGATTGAAAAAAAACCCAGATTCATAGCTAAACTCTTTTGGGGAGGCTGGCAGTTGTAACATGTATGTACCCTTCTTTGCGTGTGCGCACACTCGTACGGGGCAGTGCTCACAGAGCCAATTATCAGAGCACTTCTTGTAAAGGGATCCGGACTCCCTTCTGGCATGGGTGGCTGGACTCTAGCCGACATCAGTAGACGAGTGTCGTCTCTTTAGCTTAGCGAGTTATCAGCTGTTCTAAGAGACACTAATAACTCGTCGGGGAACATGTTTGCGCTGTCATGATCCATTCCAGTTCCCCGAGAGTTTTTTTTGTTCATTTTTGAGTGTCCTGGGTGTACAAGGAATTAAAATGAGTCGTTTCTCTCGCATTGTGGCTGCCCTCCTGGCCGCCTTGGTCATCACACAGGTGATTCACGTGGTCCTTCTTATGAAGCTGGGCGAACTTGTGCACGAAGAAGAAGCAGCCGCACACCACGAACAGTTGGTATGTAACAATGATTGTAAAAACTATAAACAATTGCATCACTTCATTCGAACTGTAACAGCTGCACTTCATCTAGCCAACTATACCTTTCAGTCACAGGCTGTTGTGTAGCTCGTCATCGCTTTGTTCTTCTTCTATGCTGGAACCTGTGAGGTTTCAATTTTTTTACTCGGAACTCTGTTACTCTTGCACCCTCAGTCACCACCAGCAGTCGCTGCATGTTAGAACATCTCGATATCCGTTGGGCCCACTTATCCGAACGCACTGCTGTAGAGGAGCTTAGCTGGTGTTGGGCTCCTGCAGTGCGTTACTAGCCAGCGCCTGGATATCGATCGATGTTCAGGCCGTGTCGTGGTTACATAATGCAGCTAGCGACTGTGTCTAAATGATTTGCACATCGCTGCTTTGATTTATAGCAAAGTTCGTGCCCGAGCAAAGGTATATCGTAGAAATATGTCACAGTAGAACCCATGGAACCTGCATGATGAATTTCAGATGTCACGGATTCTTTGCATTTGCTTTCCAAAAATTACAAACCAAACAACAGGAAAAAGAAATTGAATACCCCCAAAATCAGTTGCCAGAATAAAATGTTCACTCCTCTTTGGCCAAAGCCTACATTCTCCTCATTTCTGTAGATGCCTGTTTCACCAAATGTCCCACTTCACAGGTTTCTTTTCATAAATAAAAAAAAAAAAAAAACAATTTTGGAGGAGTCATTGCTGCAGGTGCGGAAAGGGTATTTCCAAAACTCACCAAAGGTGTTAAGTCATGATTCTTACAGTCAAGTATAGGACTTGCCAGGAAAAGAGGTTCGTTTTGTGACCTCAACATAGGTTAAACACTTGCAGCCTTACCAAGATCATGTTAGGGTGTATGTTTCTTCACAGATATCAAAACAGGTCACTATATTTAGATGATCCACCATCTAAAAAGCAAGAATGACCTCTTAGGCTGCTGTTTCAGTCCAAAGATCTATGAAACTGATTATGTTTTTCCCCTGAAAAGCTTCTAAGTTAGCAGAAATGGAAACATGCAGCAAGGATGTCATCCAAAGTGGCCATGGGGACTCTCCATTTCCTTAGCAATGCGCACTGAGTCGTCAGTTTGCTGCCAGGCATGTCACCCGGCTCCAAAGATACCAATCAATCAATCAGCCAATTAATCACTCAATATCAATCAATATAATATTATTTATTGTTTTTCAAAATAGAATAATTACAGAATTCTAATTGGGGGGTCACCAAATTTGCAAATGGACCATGGAAAAGAGAGAGACGGAAATACAGCTGTGTCAAGAACAAAGCAGTGATCATACACCATAAGTCAATATTCAACTGACAGGTCTAACTGGGGAAGATAGAACAGACTGACGACAGGAACCCTGTTGGCACAGCATGTGTTGATGGGAGTGTTGTTAAAGTGGCAGTGTCACACTATCCAGTGTATGTTGCTGCCATTTTAATGGAGTAAGGGGGGAAGGGGGTTAAAATGGTGTCTGCATCTGTCATTTTTGCCAGACCAGCGCTGCGCTGCGCCTGCACTACTGTGGTGACAACACTATATGAGCTACATCGTACATGCATGTAGGCCTACAGTAGTAGAAGCATGTAGCCGCCATGCACGCAATTGGTGCGTGGCCTGCTGCTTGCTAGCTACAGCACCCAAGAATGCACAGGTGTATGCTAGGCACCCTTTTTTTCTATATACGAAAAAACCCCGAATTGCGTAACACTGCCGCTTTAAAGAACCATGGCAAAGGATTTTTCCTGTTGTTTACCCAACAGGCAGGAATTTTCAGTTCTGAACTGACCACAAACATGCTGGCCATGAAATTGATATTGCCCTCAGAGAATCAGGAAGCTGTTTGTGGTAAAGCTGGCTGAGTGCACTCGTTAAGCACTGCAATCTGACTCAACATTTGAGGGCAGGCCAGCCTATCATCCAGCCCTTCTGGGTGCAGTGTTTGGATAGATTTAGCCATCCTGCCCTCAAATACGTACTTGGGTAGGATTGTGCATATGGTAGTATCCTAACCATCAGAAATACGTGTATCTCAATAAACAGCTCAAGGTTCCTCACACCTACAACACACCGGGCTGAAAAACAGATGCACAGATCAAGGCTGAGATGGTGATGTCTGTCCATGACCATCTTGACGTGAGACGTTTTTTGATTGACATGCTGACCCAGAGCGTTGTCTCATTGAGGAGATTTTGAATTGTGTTACATAACCCCGTGTGCCACATGCACATTCCAAGGGGCCTGTAAAATGCTGTTTAGCAATACATTAAAACTACAAATTCTCGCACACCACTAATTTTCACTGACTTCGCTTGGCCTCCCAATTGTTGAAAATTGGCCTCATGAAAGTGCATCAGTTTCATGTATGGGTATATAGTTCAGTAGCATAACTGGCTCAAAAGAATAGTAAATTCTTCCTAAAAACCTTGCATCAAGGGGGAGGATGTAAGCCCTGAAAAAAAAAATAAAAAGTTTTGAAAATTGTGAATTGTTAGGCCGCACAAGCTACAATATGGGTCTTATAAATTGATTTTGGAACCTGATCATAACACTTGGTTTTGGAGGATATACAGCACAGAGCACAAAATAAAGCCGGACAGATTGGGAGGGGGTATGAGAAGAAAATAACAATCTGGGATATATAGGGTGAAGAGGGGGTGTGTCCGTGAGTCTATGTGTTAGGGAGAACAGAAGAGAGAGTGAGAGATATAGAGTCAGCTTTACAGTGGAACTTACTGTGAAGTGAGAGATCAGGAGGCGATACGACAGACAAATGACAAGTACTGACGTACTGCCTGCTGAACGCATAGCGGCAGCAGCAAAGAGATCAGCAGTATTGCCCTGGTGTTGGGTCCTCTTCATGTCACTCTGAAGCTAGGCTAGAAATGACTTCAAACCACTTCAGCCCAGAATAGGAAGTGCAACTGCGTGCATTGTATTGGCTTGGCTTCAAATCTTTTGTGGTGTGACTGCGTGCATTTTATTGGCATGGCTTCAAATCTTTTGTGGTGTGACTGTGTGCATTGTATTGGCATGGCTTCAAAGCTGTTGTGGTGGGACTGCGTGCATTGTATTGGCATGGCTTCAAATCTGTTGTGGTGTGACAACATGTTGAGTGCATGGGCCACGTACCACATTTGTTGTATACACACATTTGTAGTTCTACTTTTACACATGTGCATTGCCTCTGTGAAATGCACCAGTGTGGTGGACTGTCGGATAGAAAGGTATTGCTATTGTGGTACTGCTGCCGAATATGAATACATGATCGTGATACCGTGATGCATAGCGCATTGATCTAGATCACTGTATGACTACTGCAAACATGACTGCGCTTCTCTTTTTCAAGTTTCGAATGTGGATTCCGAATGATGTGAACGTTGCAGGGGTTACATGCCTACTGGGAAACAGGGGCCGATTTGCGAAGATTTTTCTTTGCAAACAGTGAAAATAGTGGATTCACAATGTGGTCATGTCTTAGCTCAAGTTGGGCTTTTTCATGTTTTTCAGCCTGTCTGTACCATCTTATCACCAAGTAATGCTGGTTAGGTTTCTCTCTCTAAGAGTAGCTGTGCTGTTGAGTCACTGAAGTAAAACCAACAAATAGCCATTACGCATGAGTGCCATTGTCATGGTGTTCCGTAATGTATGTAACGAGTTGCACGATAATAAATGTATCCAGCTGAAGCTGGCTGTTTGTTCAGGAACCTATGCCAAGCGTTCTCTTGTCGGAATCATGGGTCCGAGCTTGCACAGACTCAAACCAGTTGAAACTACTCATCCTCAATAGCCAGAGGGCAGCTTACATAATTCTTGCTTGAAGCCTGCTATTTAGAGCAGCTGTTCTCTATTGAAAGGTATGCGTAATTTATTCTATTCTCCTGCCTCACATTTTTTTTTCTTTAGACATCAAATTGGATAGGTGTGCTACGTCCTGATGCCTCCGGAGAGTATCTTGTGGCTGACAACTTTGTTTCACCCTCAAAAGCGATTCTGTACAATGGTGTTACCATGGTAACACAATGCTCCATCAACCATCTGCACCATCTTCCTCAGTTGGCCAGCCGCTGGCGAGGACCAATGTCTGTCGGTAAACGAAATGTTTTGTTAAAAATTAGATTAGTGTATCATGTTGAAAGTGGAAAAATAAATGAGATGCCAGGAAGACTTCTCACACATAGCTGCTTTTCCTGCCCATTTTGCTTCCATCTTGTGTCCATCCGCTTTCTCACACACATACAGACACCTACACGCATACACATGCACACACATACTCACATATGTGCACATGGACACACACACACACACACACGTGCACGCTCTGTTGATCTGTCATCCTCTTCCTCTTCATCCGTTTTCCTACACACAAATCAGCTTCTCCAAAGAATTGCACATCAGTCTTGACATTAGCAGAGAATAGACGTTATAAATGTTGTAGTGAGTGCTGCATGCAGCCGCCTGCATATGCTCTCATGTTGTATCTAGTTATTTCATTGGCTCTCTCTCTGCCTCACTCTCACTCTCACTCTCTCTCTCTCTCTCTCTCTCTCACTCTGATTCCCTTTGTGCTCTTCTACCTTTCCTTCCATGGCATTTTCTCTCTTTAATTTTTTATTTCACGAACTCTTCTACACACCTGTCTTACCTCCACACACTCAGCGGTCTTTGTTCTCGGCAATGAAGTGCAGCTGGCTCAGCGCCTTGTAAAGCAGCTGCTACAATGTAGCAGCATTCTCAAAGAGATGACCTCATTCCACCTTGTCTATGTCGCATCTCAAGTGAATGATTATCGGCCACCTGGTCGACAACCAAGCATGGCTGGAGACTGTGCCGATGCGTTGAGTGAAATAGAGCGTCTGTCGGGGAAGAACTATGCCAGACAGGTACTATGTCCATTTTGCTACTTATTGTGGTTGGTTATTCTTCTGTGTGCCTGGTTTGTGGGATCATTCTCTTTGGTTTGAATATCACTGAGCAATCATGAAAGGGCGCATGTATGCAATCTTGCTTATAATGATCAGTGTGTGCGTGCGTGTGTGTGTGTGTGTGTGTGTGCGCGCGCGCGCGCGCGCACTTGTACATGCAGTGAGGGGCATAGGAACAGTTTCATGTTTCAGGGGGCCAAAACTGAAGGGGACTGGGGTCCTCCCTAAGGAAATTTGGAAATTTAAGGTGGCAAAACCACCTTTAAAAAATTTGAGAGTGTAACTGAGAAAAGTGGTAAGTGAAACAACCTTCTTGACTATAAAATGGGTGCAATCCACTTATCAAGACTGATATCAAGGCATCTGGTGTGTGTTAGATACAAATGATATTTTTGTGCCCGATTGACTGGCCACTAAAAGGTGCCTGTAGAGATTTGCACAGGTTATCTGTGCTGTTTGGTCGAATTTCAAATGGTCCTGTCCAGTTTTCTGAACTCAGCAAACACTGTTTCACAAAATTTTCCATTGAAGTTTTTTTGGACTGGCCAGGCCCCCTACTCAATACTTCAAGGGGGCCATGCCCCCTGCTTCCTACACCTTTGTATGCTGTTGCATTCTCAGTCAAATTGTATGTTTGCCTGCATGGTGCAGAATAGAAACAGCTGTTAGTTGTGTTGCATGTGAAGAGAACAATGAGGATGTTACACAGCAGCAGATTCTCACTGCCTCCAGTTGTGAGTTCATGTTAAGTACAGCCATGTGGTAAAAGTTCACAAGTGAAACCAAATTTGGACCCGAGCATGAACTAGCAGTTTGCATGCGTATTCATAGACCTAGCTGTAACCTGTATGTGTATGTGTGTGTTTGTGTATGAATGCTGAACATTCCCTATACACTTTTATGTTTTAACGCAAGTCTGCATTCTTTGCTTGTTGCATGTAGGTTCCATATCCAAACAATGTGTTGCGCAATGTTGCACGGGACGCAGCAAAAACGTCATTTGTCTTTGTTGTAGACATTGACATGCTGTGCAGCCAAAACCTGCATGAGGAATTCACGGCTTTTGCAAAGAAGAACAATCTCTTTGTTGCTACAGCACAGAACGGTAGGAGGGACTAGAGTGCTTATAGACAATGTCCGCAATTTACATAGGTGATGTGCTTTTGTTGCAGTAACAACCAGACATTCCCAGTTACTGAAAAACACGCAAATTTCAGCAATTAGAGCCTGCATGTGATTTGACCCACAGTTGACTCAATCTGCATGTTGGCACTAAAAGTTCGGTACAACTTCAACCGTACAAGGCTTCTCATGGTAACTTTAAACTTTTGTTGTGACTTTGGTTTTGGTGAAAATCTTTTCACCAAAATTACCAAAATAGTAATACTGAAACATACTTGTTTTCTAGTGGTGGTTTTCCTTACATTACACTATAAATTGGTACAAGTCAGTCTTCTTCTTCTCCTTTGCAGAGAAGACAGTTTATGTTGTTCCCGCTTTTGAGGCACGTCTCTTGGTCGATGTTCCTCCGGATAAATTATCACTGATGGTTGGTGTTCGATCGAATTTGATTCGGCCATTTTATGTCGCTCGCTGTTGGAAGTGTCACCGGCACACCGACTATGACCGCTGGTTTAGGTATGGCGTGATTCTCTCTCTCTCTCTCTCTCTCTCTCTCTCTCTCTCTCTCTCTCTCTCCCTCTCTCTCCCCACCTCTGTCTGTCTGTCTGTCTGTCTGTCT
>JAOWAW010098099.1:0-15829 GCA_028565695.1 Nicola tetela
AGAGAAAGAGAGAGAGAGAGAGAGAGAGAGAGAGAGAGAGAAAGAGAGAAAGAGAGAGAGAGAGAGAGAGAGAGAGAGACTGACCACTTACACTTTGCAAAGGAATTGCTGTTAATGTCCTGAATATTGTTTTGTTGTACTGTTGAGTTTGACAGGAACAAATGAAATTGTCATTTTGATCAATTAATATCTAGAAAATGAACAGTAAGTGTTCAATTCAGGCATTTTTTATTAATAGCTGTGACTTTGCAGGTCCTGTGTGTGGTAAGGCAACTCTACTCATCAATGTCATCATGGCAGCAGGACAATGGAGAGATCATGTGTGAAATACTTGCAGTTGCTATCATTATGTTTGTGTCTATTTTTTGTCTGCAGCAATCCCATCCGTCTAGCCACACATCACAGTCAACAACGCCAAAGTCATCAGAAGCAGCAACATTCTCATTTGAAAGCCTAGACACCAAGGTAACAGAGTTTTACACTTTAAGGCAACTAACCTCTGCTGTCCTAGTTAGTGTCTGTCACCAGCCATAACACCATGTTAACTTCACACACATCATAAACAGACTGGCAGACCCAAGCATGAGGCATAGTGGCAAAGGAAGAGGCTCATTTCTTTGCTGCAATTTGCCAGTGAGCCCCTATGCCTTGGGTGACTCGCCAGGTGTCTGGATCTAGTGGTGTGTTACATGTGCAGTCCTTCAGCTTTGCAGGCAGGAAGCTTCCTGGCCTGGATGGAAGGGAGCAAATGGTTCATTTTGGCTCGGCTTCTGCTAGGTGCTACCCAGCAGGATGGAGCATATGTAGAAAGTTTCGATGCAGAGTGCCACTGCACTGAATTTACACTTTATTTGCCAGCCACTCTTCTTGCTGTTTTTTTTTTAACTTCCCATTGGAGGGAGAAAAAAGGAACAAAACAAGAACACAAATCTGTCCAAGAGGTGTGAGATAAGAGGAGCAGTACTGCTGTAAAAAGGAAGAAAACAACAAAATAACCAGTACGGTTAGGTGTGTGTTGTGTTGGCCCTGCCAGGCAGTGGATGGTGGGCAAGTATTTTTCCCAAAGGACCTGTGTGCTGTGGCTACTGCAAGACAGATGAGCATGTGATGCAACAAGATATGGCAGCTGCTTCTCACGACGCACACGCACTAATGCCACAGACTGCTTGCTTTGAACAGACGTGAATATGAGATACAGTGTCTTCAGTTAACCTTGCTTTACCATAGTAAAGAACCATTTCTTGTACACCCGTGACATGGATGTCCTGGCTGTGGCTCTTGAAAAGTGTGTTTTTTTCTCAGTAAGCCCTCCTGATCAGGGTATCGTTATGCATGGGATACTGTTAACTCATTGGAAACAGATTTTTGTGCTGATTCATTCATTTGGGTTTGGCCTCAGGTGATGCCGCTAGCAGGAACATCTCCGTTAGCTGTCTTCATTAATCCAAAGAGCGGTGGAAAACAGGGCATTAGGTAAGAGCTGCAGCAAGAGTTTTGGCGTGGATATGGATGTCTGTTGTATTGCATGAATTGACTTGTGGTTGCACTTAACTTTGCAAAGGGAATTTAGGACGGAGTGCAGGTAGGAGGATAACATATAGTGAGAGCGTAGGAATCCTTATCACTGACACTGACAATTTGTGTTTAATGCAGCAGGACAATGTTTAGCTACCAGGTTTATTACTTGTGAGGTGAGATTGTGTGAGCTGCCATCTTTATAGTCAGTCATGTATTGTTGCTCTTTTCTCACAGCTGTCTCGTTGTTGATGTATTTCAGGTTAATTTCAAAGTTTCAGTACTTGCTTAACCCACGGCAAGTTTTCAATCTTGGTCAAGGCGGACCAGCACCAGGGTAAGCCTTGGTTTTCTTTTTCTGAAAGTTCCCAAGGCAAATTTTTGGAGAAATCTGTGTGAAGGGTGTTTACCACCATTAAAATAATCATCGTTGTCTTGTCATGGTCTGCCTGTAATTTTGCAACTGTGCACCATCAGTTATGATTCAAAGGCATGATGCATTTTTGGGCTGGTAGCAAAGCAATGGTATCAATAGTTCCCAATGTTGCACAGACCAATTGTTTGCTGCAGCTGCTTACACATGGTGCAACATTGTTCATTTGTTTGGTGAGTTTGTGCATGCTGTTCAGTAAATTTATAATGTAAGCAGAAAGATGGAGTGTGCTGCTTTATACAACACAGGAAGGTGCACTTGTTTGCAGCTATGCTATTAGGGAATTCAGAATGTTTGTGAGTTGTGGAGATTGTTCACTGTTTCTCTTCTTTGCTTAGTTCTCTTTCTCTTCTTCCTCCCTTCTTACTAACCACTTCCTCTGGGGCTGAAAGGATGCGGTTTTTCTCTCAAGTGCCAAACTGTCGTGTTTTGTGTTGTGGTGGCGATGGAACGGTTGGCTGGGTCTTGTCAGTCATAGGTAAATGAAAGGATTGTCCTTTTCATTGAATTCCACATTTCATTCAGATATCACTTTGCTACCAACTTTCATAAAACATTTATATTTAATTCCAACAGTATTGGGATTTCTAATGCAACAATTTTAAGAGCGGGAGTACTGCACGCGCATGCAGAACCACACGCATAAGCACCACACACTCTCCTACATACACTCTTGCATACATGGGCATACGTACAAACACACAATGCATGTGCACTGCACTCTGACATACCAGCACATACAAACACAGACGCAGCTGCATTTCAACTGTTCACTGTGAGTGTTTGTTTTTTATTGTTACAACAAGGAACAGTCTCTTGTTTTTACCTAGTCTTGCAACAATCACCAAGTGTAACAAACATTTCATGTCATTTTGATGCACCTTGTGGCATGCATTTTCACTCTGATCATCTAACAGTACATGTGAAACAGTTGACCTATGCTGAAACTCTGTAGTAGCTACTGCAATCAATTGTGTGAGCCTTTTATTGGTGCTCATCTTTGAGTTGGTATCTGAAGGTCATTTTGTTTGTTCGTTGAAGATGAGCTTGGTCTGGACGAAAAGCCACCCATCGGTGTTTTACCGTTAGGTGAGTCTGTGGACAGGCTGTGTGTGTGTCAATTCAAAAAGAAAGGTGTAAGCAACAGAGCACATCTCACATGCAAAAGGACAAGGCATGAAAGGAAAATTACAGCAGCAGCAATTAGCCCATTCATCAGTTGATCACTGCCAGTCTGTACAGAAACCAAAGTGGAGAGAGAGAAAGAGAGAGAGAGAGAGAGAGAGAGAGAGAGAGAAAGGGAGAGAGAGAGAGACCTACAACACTAATACAAGACTAAGCCCAATCTGTTTCAGGACCTAATTGAGACAGAAGGGCTGTAAGACATGACAGCAGGTCCCAGAGCTGTACAAGGAAAAGCAAGATTCAAACTAACTTGAAAGACAGGCTTGCACCGCATAACTGCAACTGCTCATATGCTGTGTCATGCGCGAAAACCACATGCACCGTATCACTCACACATCACATCACACGCATACTTATCGTCTAAGCCACGTCACACATGCACATATCCCATATACACTGCAACACATGCGCCATTCGCATATGCTGCATCGCATGTACAGTTGGGATGACATAGAAGAGGGAAAAGAGAAGGTTAAAAAAAGAAATAAATTAAATTTAAATAAAATAAAAATAAAAACAATATTAAAAAATATTAATAACTAAAAAATAATAAATAAAAAAAAACACTAAAAATAAAATAAAAAATAAAGAATTTTTAAATTAATTAAAAAATAAGAAAAAAAAAGAAAAAGAAAAGAAAAGAAATAATTAAACTAAAAAATAAAAAAATACAGTAAATAATAATAATAATAATAATAAAGGCTGACAGAGAGCAAAAGGACACCAGTGAAAGGTCAGTGTGGGTTACCGTGTACTCCAACCAACAGGATGCAATCACGTCACCAAGATCACACTAGGTCTGGCCACCAATGCCCTCACGAAGATATTGTGTAACCAAGTGGGAGTAATGTGCAATAAGGGAAAAGTGGGTCCTATAAAACTATTTAATCTTCCTGCATAGGAGCCCTCGTTGGAAACCCTGGGCAAGTAAGGTATGGACAAACCCACGATGCTGTGCCAGGAAATCTGAATAATTACCACATGCTCTAGCGAACTTGTGTGTATGTGTGTGTGTGTGTGTGTATGTGTGTGTGTGTGCGTGTGTGTGTCTCTGTATGTGTCTCTGTGTGTTCTTGTGTAACCATGCAGTGGTGGATGTAAAATGCTGTCTAGAATACCCCTGACACAGCAGACTTTACAGACATTTGGACTGTTCTACTGGAAACATTGTTGTAACTTCATTGCATCAAACACAACTGAAGAGAGAGAAGCACAAGCGCACAACATGCACACACAAGAGAGAACTAAGGGAAAAACAGCATGGTGACTGAACTGTGCAATGTGGTGCGTGCATTACCATAGTAGTAGATCATTGAGGTGATGTAATACAACAGTAGACTAACAAGTCTATCTACAATACATGTAGTCAGTACACTACAATGGACTGTAAGGCAAGCCATGTGCCTGTTAGGATGTACTGTTAATAAAAGTATATACAACTGAACGGCACTGAACCGTATCCTGTGTATTGTTGTTTGTTTACTTAAACATTTCTGATGGTTGCATGAACTATGTTGAGCATGGTTGTATTCTCATTTTCTGCCTGTGGGATTCTGTTTCAGGTACTGGAAATGACTTAGCACGCTGTTTGGCATGGGGAGGAGGTGAGGTGTTTTTGTATCTCCTAAGAAAGTCTGTAAGGTAGTGAACCATACTAGGAATTGTCATTACCATGGAAACTATCCATGGTACTATAGTCAAACATGTCCTTCCAGACACCTGAGAAAAACGGAGACCTCTAAAATGCAGACAGTTTGTCACAGTCTCTTCGATTTTGTGTGATTTTGATGTGCCCGCTTGGAAAAGCAGTGTGATGCCCACAGCAATATGTCAAGTTGGTACCGGTGCATATGCATGCATCATGCACCATGTTGGATGATTATGTTACTTTCCATGTATGACATCATTTTCCTATTGAGCTACTCATGCCATCTTTATTATTTATGAGCATGCATGCAGTTCTTTGTTGTTTCTTTTTCAAATTGTTTGTGGCGTCAACTGCATGTTGCAACACTGTTGCTGTCTGATGTGTCAAGGAGTGCAGTAAATTCGGAAAGTGTTGTCCCTGTGTGATCTTTGTTGCACGATATAGTCTTGAAGAACCTTGGGAACAGGCCCCACTAGCTGGCGTGTTACAGTGGTCACCTGCGAATTATGAAATGCGGACACGTGGCGAGCATCCAAGGTACTGTTTTGTACTGATTTGAACCCAACAAATGCAGACGTGCTGTGGTTGGAACTTACACTTCTGTATCCACACTGCCAACCTAGTCCACTGAAATATCAAGACAGAGACAGTCAGATCCCAGGACTTTGACCTCTCTCCCAGTACATGCTTTTTTTTGGGGGGGGGGGGATCCACAGAGAACCTAAAAAATTAAACAGAAGAATGCCATATACAGTAGACTCCTCGTACAAAATGGTACCTTAGCCTAAGGCTGAGACAGTTTTCCCCAAACAGGAAGTAACACACATGCACCACTAGCACAGTAATTCTACCAATAGGTAGGTTGAACTTGTTTCTAAGGCCCAAGTAAGGGACCTAAAGTACAAATCTAGTCAGCAGAAGCAATAAGACTGAAAAAATACAACTTTTCATTATTTTTCGCTGCTGATCCATGTTTTTTTTGGAATCCCGGGACATTTACCACCTTTCTTGGGACACCAGCACAAAGGCCTGAATCCCGGGAGTGTCCCAGGAATTCCAGGATGATTGGCATGTATGTGTATCGTGCATATCACAGGACGTACGGTGACTGGCCAGGCCTGGCGTGAGGCCAAACTGTGCTAGTGTGAGTGTGTACTATGTAGCAAATCTAATATGTGTAGCACGCCAGGAACTGAACTGTATCAATGACGTTTCATGAGTGCACCTGAGAAAAACGAGGAAAACAGACACCTCTAAAATGCGGACATTTAGCCTCAGTCCCTTGGGTGCCCATAATTCCCAGGTTTGACTGTAGTATATAGTCTTCTGCATGGTAAATTGTAATGCAATATTCACTGTCTTCTATATGCTCTGCAAGATGTTATTTGGAATGTCTCTGAGTTTTAGGCAATGATTGTGAGCATACACTTTTGTTTAAGCTTAATAAAATCTTTATTGTCACGGTGATAGGCAGAGAGCTGTTTGTCATCTTGATACAGGATACGAAGGAGAAGACCTTGGACGGATCCTTCACCAGCTGCGCGATGCTACTGTGGTGAAGATGGACCGGTGAGTAGATTAGACAAACTATACTGAAGTTACTGGTAGCTGTGAGGTATTTGCTATTGAGCAGCAGCAGCAGAGAGAGAAAGAGAGAGATAGAGATAGAGAGGAGAGAGAGACTGTACCTGTACCTGAGACACAGTAAAACAGAGGTAATGCTCACTGAAAGAGAGAGAGAGAGAGAGAGAGAGAGAGAGAGAGAGAGAGGAGGGGGTCAGTCTCTTCCGGTGATGAGTACATTCCATTACTAACTCATTTTGTGTACATCCTTCAATAGTGTGCATGAGTGTATACAGTGAAAAAGACTTTCTTTTATCTCTTCCTCTCGTGCAGGTGGCAGCTTCATGTTGAGCCAGCAAAAGATGCAGCAGACGATGAAGAGAAAGGTGATCCAGTTCCACTTGACATCATCAACAACTACTTCTCTGTCGGAGTGGTAAGCACGTGTACACTTGAGGCACTTTTATGTAAGTTTAAAGTTGTGTGAAAAGGGAGGTGTGCATGTGTTTTTGAGAATGTAGCAGCATAATAACTGATCAACGTTCACAATTATTGCTGATGATATTCGCTATTCGGTATTAGTGTATGAGAAGTTGAACCAACAGTAGATATCTCTTGGTTTCTGTGGGCCATACAAGGCCTTTTGGCTACAGTCTGAGTGCAAATGTACTCCAAAGCTTTCTGGTTTTAAAACTGTGGTGATTGAAACTAAATTAAAATTTTTTAGATACCGGTATATCTGGTCTATTGTCTCTCCTCATCTCCTCTTGCCCTTTGCTCAGGATGCATCAATTGCTCACAAGTTTCACATCATGCGAGAGAACTACCCAGAGAAGTTCAAGAGCAGGTGATGTTCTTACTTCATTCAGTTCGTGCTTTTTTAAGCAGTTTTCTAAATTCTTGTAGCTTGATTTTTTAAATTTTGCATTTTGATTCACCACCACCTGAGGGTTTTAAGGGTCAATTGGCATACACCTGGAAGCCACATTCCAAACATGTAATGCACACTACATGAAATACACACTGCATGAAATACACACTGTTTGTAATACACACTGCATGTGATACACACTGTATGTGATACACACCGCATGAAATACATACTGTTTGT
Source organism: Nicola tetela (assembly GCA_028565695.1). Classification (NCBI taxonomy): domain Eukaryota; kingdom Metazoa; phylum Porifera; class Calcarea; order Clathrinida; family Clathrinidae; genus Nicola; species Nicola tetela. The sequence continues at coordinate 7,456 of JAOWAW010098099.1, forward strand.
AATACACACTGCATGAAATATACAGTGCTTGTAATCACACTGCATGTCATACACACCACGTGTAGTACACACACACACACACACACACACACACACACACACACACACACACACACACACACACACTGACAAGTGTATTCATCTGGCCTATGCATGTATTCCCTTTTAACATTAATGTGTCATGCCACTGAAGCATGGCTCTTATTTTGCTCCTCTTTTTCTCTCTTCCTCCTCTCTTTCTCTTACCGTTTCTGTGTTTGTTGTCCGCAAACAGAATGAGAAACAAGGTGTGGTATTTTGAGTTTGGTGCTGGTGAAATGTTGTCAGCAAGCTGCAGGGATCTTCACGAACACATCTCTCTTGAAGTAAGACTGACAGCCAAACCTGCTCTGACCTGCTCTTCAGTTAAATGCAGTATTGTAATTTCAGAAAATTTCAGTGGCTTAATATTTCGATAATCTACACTTGACAGGCCTTTTGGTGGCTCTTTATTCAGCTTTCAGTAGACTGTGCTACAGGCGCTCTACAGAAATGTGCATTGCTCAATTTGGTGTACATTTAATATAGATATAAGAGAGTTGTATGGAAACTACTGAGATTAAATGAACACTGAAATTTTCCAAAAATACAGTATCATGCTGCTGGAGAAGGTGACACTATTTCTCATGCAGGCCTTATATTTAAGTACTAATAATAACTTATGATGCCTGTATTTTTTCGTCTCATGTGATCTGTTTTTTTGTCACATTCAATTATTATACATTATGAAGTACAGGGTGGGTGAGGTGCAGTAGCGGTTCATGCCAAGATAATTGAATCATAAGGAAAAAAAGGGAAAACATTGATTGGTGTCATTATCACTCTAGATTTGTTGTGTGTGATAGCAGCCGGTGAGAGAATTGAAAAAGGTTGCATAGACAAACTTGTCATTCTGTTTGTATTCCCTGCCACTTAGTGTACCCTTTGTTTCGCTGTCCTTGTTTGCCTCTGTGTGCGTGTATGTGTATGTGTCTGTGTCTGTATGTGTTGTGTCTGTGTCTGTATGTGTTGTGTGCCTAAGTGTGTATTTGTGTGTTGTGTGCTTGGTAAAATATGCATCTATCATGAATGCAAACATTTAATAATCTTACTAATGGTGCTTATAGTGCATGTACTTCAATAGAAAATTTACTTTTCTAAATTCCTGACTCATAGCACTCACTTTATGGTACACTTTGCAATGGAATTTTTTTTTGCAATGTGCACAGGTGGACGGCAATGCTATTAATCTCAGTACATCTCAGCTCGAAGGCATAGCTGTACTCAACATCCCAAGCATGTATGGAGGCACAAACATTTGGGGTGCAGATGAAAAGCCAAAGCGGGCGTGGTCTTTGTCACGATCAGCAAGTGTTGATAATGCTCCACTTCCTGGTGAATTTAAACCACAAGGTAACTATGACAACATATGTGAAGTGATGTACTAGTAAGTAATGATATTTATACTTTTGCTGCTGATTGCATGAAATGATGAGCACACACATTAATTTTACGTAATCCTATCCAACCCGGGGGCACACTCCAATCAAGGGAGCACACTCCAATCGAGGGGGCACACTCCATTCAAGAGGGCACACTCCATCCAGAGGTACACTCCATTCAAGAGGGCACACTCCATCCAGGGGGCACACTCCAATCCAGGAGGCACACTCCAATTCAGGGGGCACACTCCAATCCAAGGAGCACCTCCAATCCAAGGGGCACCTCCAATCCATGGGGCACCTCCAATCCATGGGGCACACTCCAATTCAGGGGGCACACTCCAATCCAAGGGGCACCTCCAATCCTGGAGGCACACTCCAATCCAAGGGGTGCACTGTGGCCCTAGTAGTTTATTTTGTTTCTGTAACCAATAATATTTGAAGTAGCTTGCCAATATCCTTTTGACTTTTCATTTTGAACATTTTATGAGGTTTCTTCTTGTGGTTTGAAGGGGTTCATATTGCCATATTAACTATTTTCACATGGCCATCTAATAGAGTAATGCCAACTGTGGATGTTTTTAGCAGCATCAGTCACCCACTGAATGAGGGAGAGCTAACACTTGTGAAGTGTTTTTGTAGGCCAATTCTGGCTCTAAGATAGTGTACTATCAACTTTGTTTAGCAAATACAATGTGGCCATGCCAGAATACAATTTTATAGAAGTTATGAAATCGGGCAAACACTCCATTTTGTGCCTCTCCGCCGGATATGTGACGGCAATAAAGCATGGATTGTTCTCTCTCTTCCTCTCTTTCTCTCTCAATCTCTCTGTCTTCCTCTCTCTCTCTCTCTCTCTCTCTCTCTCTCTTCCTCTCTCTCCCCCCACTTGTAACTTTCTCTGTCGCTCTTTCCTGTTCAATCTCCCTGTACTCTCTACTATCTCTCCAGACATAAGTGACATGCTCCTTGAAGTGGTTGGATTGGAGGGCTCTCTCCATGTTGGCCAGCTGAAGGCTGGGCTCCGTGGTCATGGCCAGCGCCTTGCTCAGGGAAAGAAGATTGTCATCACGTAAGCACTGCACTAAATTCACCAAACACTATTCTGTTTTAATTCAAAAAGGGACTTCTACGTTTTCTTGCACTACATTATCTGAACTCAGAAATCCAATGGTTGTCAAGTGTGATCTTTTTTCTCGTTGTTATTGGAATGACTTGTTTGACCACAGATATCCCTAAAGTTCATCCCAATTGGGAAACGCTTTGACGTCAGCCTCATTTTGCATGTGCAGTTGTCAAGAAAAGGCGCTATTTGATCATAACAGGGAAAGGCATTGTAGTGTTTTGAAATGGCCATTGTGTGAAGGCTTTGGATTCTTGCTTAAAAATATAAGCTAAGCTTAAAGTTAAGTCTAAATTGGAGAATGAGAGAAAGGAGTATGTTATAGACGGTAAAGCAAAGTACTACTGTGCCTACTTCTGAAAAAGGAGGCTTATCAGTAAATGGCTTCTGTCCACATGAGTGAAGTGATTGGTGGTGCAATGAATGTTTGAACATTCAGGTGATTCCTTACATGGTCTACTGGTAAATTGATCTACTCAGTGTTCAAGTAGTCTGTTGTGTGATTGTAGTTTAGAGACAGGAAAGCTAGGTATTTGTGAATAGTCGAGTATTTGATGCACAAGGACAAATAGTTCTATTTGTTCAAAATCACCCTCGTTGCACCACCAGAAAAGGTACCGTGAATGATGTTAGAGAGAACTGCAGAATAAGGTGCACAGAGGTGGCAGGGATATACTACCGTAAATAAGTACCAGCCCAAAAGAAAGTACACCTTGAAAGTAAATACAGCTCCCAGTGCAGGTACTTAATACGTTTCCCTTTTGGGGCCGTACTTATTTTCCGGCTTTAATTGCTAGCATGCTATTGCAATAGCGACATGCATCCTCACAATGTGTTAATGATGAATTATCCTCCTCTGATTTAGCACAAAACGTCGCTTCCCAATGCAAATTGACGGCGAGCCATGGATGCAACCTCCTTGCAATGTAAGATTGCATCATTTGACAGAGTAGCAACTTGTCTATAATAACCCTGCCTTTGTTGTGCAGTACAGAGATGGACTGGTAATCTGTACTCATGCCCAGATCATTCCAGCATCTAATTTTTGTTATACAGTCTAAAGACAGATCTGTCTACCCTCACCTGCACCATCCCTATGTTTTACTCTGTTGTACAATCTTAAGACAGATAGGTAGTCTCTGTACTCACACCCAGACCATTCCAGTGTGTGACTGCACTGTGTGCTATAAAAAGAGATTGGAAGGTTCTGTACTCAATTCAATTTGATGTTTTATTACCCTCTATGAGCGGCCTAAGGCCAGTAAGAGGGCATGCTCGCACCCGGATAGACCATTACCTGTTTGTTGTTTGCAGATAACCATCTCACACAAGAACCAGGTGCCCATGCTGTGTGCTCCGAAACTGAAGAAACAGCGCACAGCCGGCTTCCTCTTCTTCAAAGACAAACCAGCTGTACTGGGCACTGCAGTCTGAACAGCTTACTCTTGAACCATGTGTGTGTGGCGGCAGCAAGTAGTATTATTACATTGTCTGCCCCAAACAGTGATCAAAAATCCTTCATAACAAGTTGTTTGTGCATATAAATAAATATTAAGGACATCCATTAACACACACACACACACACACACACACACACACACACACACACACACACACGTACACACTGAGCATAACAGACAAAGGAAACTTCAATAAACCAACTCTTCTGCAGATCAAATGCATCTTGTACATGTAGTTTTATGATTTGAGAAGTGCACAAAAGAAAACTCTACACGGATTCATGAAAAGGATGTTGTCTGCATATAAGTTTATTGTGTAAAGATGACGTTGTGTCCGTTGTCTGGTTGTAATTTGTTGACCACCATCTCCCCTCCCCCTTTTTTTGTATGGAAACACTCTTTTTCTTGCAGTCTGCTTGTACATGTGTCAATGAGAATTATGGCAAAACCAGTTGGTCAAGCCGTCTTTGATTTGCTTTTTGGGCATAACTGTCTGTTCATCTGGTGGCCTCTCCTGATTGCTGTCTCTAATACTATTGACGGGGTACGGATGGAGAGTGGGACCTCAGAGGTTTACTTCCAGGCGATATTAGCATTAAACGGAGTTTTCTTCGTCTTGTTGTTTCATCTTCCAACCAGTACAGAACTGCCAAGCCTAGCCTAGGCTGCGATGGCTAATGGATCGCCCACTGCGGCCGGCACCGGTCAGCCTCCAATCGAGTTGATGTTATAGCACGCACGTGCACATTCGGTCGCGGCTGCACAACAGTCGGCACGAGACCTGCGCCGGGCGGCTTGCTCCCAGCCCAAGGCACGATCGAGGAAGACAAGAGGTGCGTTGCGGAAAAAATACCAGGAAAAAACAGGCCCTTCGGAAATCCTTTTCGCAGCAAGGCACGAAGAAGACTAGAAGTACGTTGCGGAAAAAATACCAGGAAAAACAAGCCCTTCGGAAATCCTTTCCGCAAGCCGTATTTGCACCTATGCAAAGGCCGCATGCCCGTAGTACGGCAAACGATGTGACAATGAGAGAGATCGTTCTTGCTGGGTGAAACTAGTCGTCATAATTCTTCAACTACACCAGCATGACACAAATTATTCTGACGACGTTTCAACCAGGCTTGCCCTGGTCTTCTTCAGGTCATGTGTTTGTCTGGCATCGCCCGCGGCTATCCTCGCCATAAGTTCAAGGACTTCACGGCTGCGTCACGTCTTAGATTCAGAGGGTTTCCTCTTACTTTGAGGTGAAACTTTCTGGCGTGAGTAGAAGAGCTTTCCCAGGTACGCTTCGGCTACGTAACATGTCCGAATGCACATGAAAATCTACACCGAAGTACGCCGGAGCCAAAGTCGAAGTTAGAGGAAACTCTCTCCAAACATGGATGTCCTGTGAAATGCAGTGTTTTGACAGTTGGCTCAGTTCTTGAAAATTTCCTCGTAATCATCCACAGCTAGCTGCACGGCTCGTCGGTCATGCATGCTGTCGATCTGGAACAAGTAGAATGTCACTACACATCATTCAGCTAGGCGTACCATACTGAGGGCAGGAAACCGAGAGGGCCAAGGTCACCACTGACACCATACCAGGCTCGATGCGTGGACAAGACTGAGCGCGTCTAGGCAAGACTTACTCTGACTGGCTAGCCTAGGCCGCACACTAAGCCGCACAGTTTGCGGCCGTTTGATGTTGGCGGCTATGAGCATGAGTGGTTGAGCGGCAGACCAAGCACAAGGCTAGTCCACTTAGTGCTAAAAAGGAGCCAAGTATTATTTCTTAGGAGGCGCGCTCATCACGGCGAAATCCATTGGTATGGCCGAGCTATTCCGCCAGCAGGAGCCTGTCGGCTTGGAGAAGCTATAATTACATATTTCTTACACCAAAGTGCTTCAGTTGAGAGTCCACCTTGGTCAGTGATCCGTGTAGAGAACTGTTTCAACCGAGACTCTGTCAGACGCGGTGAGCCCTCGATAGCTCCTGGACAATTTTCCTCTCGGGCCTGCCCGAACATGAACTTTGCCAACACCGGCTAAGGTGAGGATAAGTGTTGAGTTGCGACAAGTATTCCGGGTTGTAGAATAATCGTGCGATACTCTTATAACTGTGCAGGTGAATAAATCTTTCGCGCACCTGCGTTCCTGCTAACAAGTAGCTGCAATCGCGAGCGATCACGTACAAGTTGTCTCTTGGAGCCCGGCTCTTGGAAGGTGAGCTCTTGAAAACGCCCCCAAGATACCTCTCTCTTTTCTAAGGTTTCAAAAAAAATGGCGCGGATCAGATTCCCCGTGAATGGATAGAAAACTCGCGCTAGCTGTCTCCAGTTATAATCTTAATGTCTTGATGGGTGAAAAGTCGTAGTCTGCGTTTCGTAAGCCCGATTGCAACGGCATTTTGAAGTAAGAGGAGTGAAGTGTGCATCTAGCGCGAGTGGAACAGGAGAGGATCTGTTGGAAAGTTGCCGATTGATGCCACTGCACCCGACCGTACACAGATCATGATAGGGACGCAGCCGCAAGCAAACTTGGGTAGCCGGATGTGACCCGGCCTGCGTTTGTTGAAGTCTAGTCGGGCGACAACCGGTAAAGTCAACCACGTGGTTCACGTGCTAGTTCAGTAGTCGTAGACAACTTGGAGCACGTCCGATAAATATGACTTCGTCTGCGATAAGCCTGTAGCAGTAGTAGAAAGAGAATAACAGTCATTACAGACGGTAAAGAGCGTGACTTCAGAACCAATCTCATCAGGCCAGTGTCGGTGAAGAAGGGGTTCGGCCCAAAACGTCAGAAGACTCCTGCGACCGGGATCACGGAGAAGTCGATAGAAAGACGAGAGGGTATCCGGTAGACGAGTGTTAACCCTGTGCTGGCTCGAGGCCAGCAGTGATCACTCTACGGAATGGCATTGTACGGATTCACCATAACCAAAATGGTAACAGTTGGTACATGGTTGACCGTCTGTGAAACTAGACTGGTGCTTCACTTTGAGCCCTTGCATGCCCTGCTGACTGGCTGCCATGATTACCAGGGCAGACCTCCTGAAGCTTCGGATTCCCTATATTACTAACGTGCAATGTGACACCACATGCCTGGAAAATCTATCTATCTGATGATGAAATCATAGCCAGTCACGATATGTTTCCCGTCGCCCTGGCTTTAGTCGATTATTCTACTGAGCGTTATGTCAGGAGACTAGGGCCAGTACTGTCACGCTTATCGCAACAGCTCACTGAGTTTTGTGTGTAAGTTTACCGCTCTACACCTTAAAGATTTCGTAGTATAGATCTACAATTTAGTAATTATCAAAAGGTTATGTCTCCAAGCGTCCGCAGGCTTTTATTTTCATAAAAAGTATGCCGTCCCGTTTGTATGCCGCCATGTGCTGTAAAACTAGTTTTGTTCATGAGCAGGTAATTTTGTGAATTTCAATGCAGACTTTTAAAAGTCTGCATTGAAAATTTACAAAATTACGAAAAAATTGTGCATAAATTTATGGACAACTTTTTCGTAAACTGTACGACTGAATATTGCTATAGTGTATACTGTAGTACCTTGACTTAGTGAGTCCAGAAGTTGATTAGTCTTCAGAGGCTCGTGGCTCAATAAATTTCAGTGGGCAAGGAATGTGTAAACTTTCAAATTTTACATAATTCACAAAATGAACCTGCGTACAATCAAAACTCATTTTACTGTGCTATCTGTAGTAGTCTGACAATTGTCATAAGCTGTTTGATTTGGTTCTTTGCAATTTGTCAGCTCTAAATAATCTAAGACTTACAAATTATTAAAATCTTGCACTAATAGCATGGCCTTGCTATACAATCATTGTCACCATAATCGAGCCACACATATAACTGCCACAAACTGGCTTCCCAATGTGATGACATCAATACTCTTTAAATTTATTTAAAAATTTGAACAGAGTGTGCTGTGGCAGCTAAATACAGTTCAGATGGTAAGAAGATAGAAGTATGGAAAAAGAAGTAGCAGTTATAGAGAGTTCAATGTCATGTGGCTGGCAGAGGGAGATCTAGAGCAAGGAAAACGATTAGAACTGTGCTTGTGGATATTCGGTCATCCACTGTGGTAGTCATCAGCGCTGCATACACAGTAAAGATTTTGCAAGGAGAGCCTTACCAGCATAACTTAAGCAAGACAGCTAAGTTTGTAAACTCTGACAATTTATTGCATTGGCACAACTTCTCATTACATGGACATTTGCAGCAGCTTTCCCTACACTGTCTGCAATTTAGAATACGTATAGAAAGTGATCCAGACCTGGTCTGTCATAATATGCCTTCTTCTTCTTTTTCTTCTTCTTCTTCTTCTTCTTCTTC